>JZKD02S1696895.1:694627-714767 GCA_000966675.3 Picea glauca
TCTTTCCTCAAACCTTCCATGCGGCCTGCACAAATGACCTCACCCACCAGTAGATATCCCTCCTGTCAGAAAATGGCCTCCGCGTCCTCCAAAAGGACCTCTGCAACCTATCACCATCTTCCTTTGCCTTCGCTGAATTGCCTGTAGGAAGAGCATCGACCCCTTCTTAAACCCCTGGGTTCAGGAACAATTCAACGCACAACGGGTCCCATATTTATTTCTCGGGGGAAATCGGACCCCCTTTTTAAAATTTGAATTAACCCTATGCGCCCTTTTTGAATCGGGTTTTGGCATTCCATACGCTAGCCCTCCTGATATTATCTCCTGGTCAACGTGACCGTCACACCGTGACCACAACCTTACCTTGTCAGGGCTACGGAGTTTTTGATGCCTCAGTGCATACACCTGCATGATTCCCGATCGTCCAAATCCCGACGCTCCTCTACACGCGTTAGCCCTGCTGGCTATAGGCCTTGGGCCATATGATCGTCAACACATGACCTCGGTCAAACCTTTTATCGGGGTTTCATCATTTTCGATGTCACCATGCACATGCCTACGGAATCCCCGATCCTCCGATCCCCAATTCTCCGTTGAAGGAAATCAACGGTCCAGATGCGATCTTGACTCAACGGTTGCAATTGAATCGCAATATCGCGTTTCGCGATTTCGGGGTTTCTGTTGCAGTGTGTTCTTGCCTTTTTGAATTCGCGATCCCCAAAATTCCGATACGAGCTGCAATCAATGATCCTGATCCTTTCTGGATTTGATGGTCCAGATTCAATTGGGATTTCTTTCATCGCTATTTCACAATGCGCAAATCCCTTGTCACCAGGATCTCCAATTTCCCGACAGCGCCTGATACTTTGCTACGCGTCCTTCCAGATGGAAAGCTCTGATATTTCTTGGTGGCCCACACACTATCTTTTGTATCGAGAAATAACATTTCGCGATTTTGGGGTTTCTGATGCACTTGTTCACGGGAGTCACGAAACCCCGATTCCTGATTCTCTGATATGGGCTGTGATCAATGGTCCAGAACATTTCTTATCCAACGGCTGTGATTACATTGTGAAATCGCATATCACGATTTCAGGATTTTCGTTGTCATTGTTCACGGGACTCGTGAAACTCCGATTCCCGATTCTCCGATGAAAAGAATCAATGGTCCAGATCTTCATGCTTGCTTTAACGGCTGCGATCAAGTCGTGAAATCGCATATCGCGATTTCAGAGTTTTCATTGTCGAATGAATTGGACATTTCAAAGTCCCAATCCCCGATTCTCCGATGGCTTATCTCCCTCGCATCTTTTGCAGATCTGACGGTTGTCGGGTATCCGCTTCCAATCTGACGGCGCAGATCACTTCTTCTACACGCCAACTCCTGCGCTTAACATCTGCACAGCTTCTCCCGATCCAACAGCTGTCGGGATTTCCGAGTGAGATCCGACGGCTCTCGGTCTCTTTCCTGTGCTCCTTGCGCGTATAAGAACGCTATGCCTCCTGATATTATTCTCCTCGAATCCTTAAAGGATTCTGATGTCTGCGCGCGATCATTCACCTCTCTGAACTTTGTCTTTTGTTTGCCTGTCAACCTGTAAAACATGCCAACAATCCTTTGTACATTCTTCCTGTACACATGCCATCTTCATTGTTGTACTTTCCATCAATGACAAGCATATGCTACTTGTTAAACATTTCCAACATAAGAGACTAGTGAAGGTGAAAAAACTCTCTCCATAGAGAGTTTCCAATTCTAGGAGTAGATGTGTTGGAAACATGCCAACGAATTTCCTCATGCGGTCACATGCACATGCAATGAAACTATGTTAATGCGCATGCATGCAATCTATTTATGAACTATTTATGTAACTATGTGATCTATTCATGATAAGTCTGTGTAACTGAGTGATAGATGTTATATATATGAGCATACCCATAGAGGTGTGAGTGCAATGTGTAGTGAGTGTGTGAGAGAAAGATGAAATACTAAGGTGTTGTGTGTATGAGAGGAGAGGATGGTTGTATGCCTGGGTTGGCTATTGTAATTATCCCTTGAATAAAAGAATATCAATTATCATTGTTGTGTTTGGTTTTAATGCATGTTTAATCTTTCTTGCTTATGCTCTGGTTTTATGCTATGTTTTTCTTCCACTGCCCAAAAAGTAGTATCAAAGCAGGTTGACTAGGTGTCGCAGGTGAGCCAAGGAGAATTGTGTACAGGTTTCTTATGAGCGCAAGAAGGCGTGATTGCATGTTAGAGACGTGATTGAGTGTAGCAGGTCATTGACACTCCCCAAATAGTGTTAGAGGCGCGTCGATGCTCTCAAACTTCAAAGATACTGATTTTCCCAAAATCAACGCGCGTAGTTTGCGCACCATAGAGTGTTGGTGAATTGACACTCCCCATACACACTAAGGGAGCGATCTATAAAACTAGCACTCCCTCTACACCACAAAGTAGCGCTGATATTTAAAAACCAAAGTTTGCATGGTATAAGGTAAAATTCACATGCAATGGTATAAACTAAAGTTTTGAAGGGTTTTTTTGTCTTATTAGTCCCTTTCGAAGGTGTAGAGGGACTACAGTGATAAATAATTCATTGACTTCATATTAATATGTCCTTTGACTATAAATTTCCGCATCATCTGTATTGTTCGTACTATAGAAGTAAAAACATTATTTTTTATATAATAAAAAAAACCTTTTATGTCATCGTCTCATTGGAGAATATATTGGAGGTCTTATTGCCAGCTTCGTTGTTCCCAATGTTGTAAATGTTTAGATATCCAAAGTTTTGATATTAGATGCTCCTTTTTAATTTTTATTACATTTTTATTGAAATGTTTACATACTGAAAGTTCTGAGCATTGACACTATTTTTTAATGTTTTTATTATTATTAGTCCCCGCCGAAGGCGTAGAGGGACTATAGAAATCGATAATTCATTGACTTCATATTAATATGTCCTTTTATTATTATTTCTATTTGTATTGAAATGTTTACATACCGAAGGTTAGAGCATTGACACTTGTTTTGAGGTGCTTGAATAGGCCTGACAACTTAAATGTTTACATAGTGCGAGGTCCTGAAACAAGCCTAACAACTTAAATGTTTGCATACCGTGAGGCCCTTAAAAAAACTAACATCCTTAAATGCTTACCTAAATAGGCTTCTCACAGTACATTTTTCCTCGAATTTTTCCATACAATGTTGCAGTGAATTTGGACAATATTGTTGTCCACTGCCAGTTGCATAGCCATTGTATGTTTCATACTTCTTCTATGCTTGGAATGCAATTTGGTCATCATTGAAGATACATACATTGTTTACTGGTTCGATGGGTGCTTCTTGTTCATTGGTTCGTCGATTGCTGCTTGTTATTGTTTGGTTCAACTTTGTAAGGTTGAGGACTTGCACCTACGGTTGAACCTGTTGTTGGCATGATATATAGGAAAGCATGTTCTTTTCATTGATGGAAAGAACAACAACGATGATGGCATGATTGTAGGCAGAGTGTGCAGAAGGAATCAAAGCTCAGGAGCAATATCATGAGTTTGCAGAAGGAATCAAAGCTCAGGAGGAACAACACAGAGTTTCACACAGAGCACAAGCATGTGCCAGGGCCAAGTTTGTAGAAGGATCAAAGGTCGAGGCCTTTGACACTTAGAAATTCTTCCAATTCGAGAGGAAGCATAAGCTCAGGAGGAGGAGCGACAATGGCCGTTGGATCGAACACTGCGAAGAATCTAGACGTTAGATCAGAGTCCAGACAGGAGGAACGAGTACACAAGAGAGGAACATATCCCATCCGTTGGATCTGAGCCCAAAGGACTAACAACCATTCGATCATGTGGAGTTGCGAGGAGGTTACCGTTTGAGGAATCACACTTCGAAAGAATTGGCAACTTGAAAGTTGAATTACCTAAAGCTCAAAATCCGAAATGAATGTGGACCATCAGATCTGGAGAAAATGTCGATGATCATCACATTGAATTAGTGGAAGGACATGATAAGAAAAAATGAAGAGCCGTTGGATCTAATCCATAACAAAGATGCATCACAGAACATATCGAACCGTTGATCTAAGATCCTGATCGAACGAGCAACAGTCACTTCGAATATAAAGATGCGATAAGGTTACGCTCCACAAATTTTGAGAGTTGAAATTCCTAGAATGCGAATTTTCGTCAATCGTCGGATCATTCTAAGTGGCAGGACATGATAAGCTAGAAGAGTTGCATCGTAGAAAGATCGAGCCATCGATCTAAGACCTTGATCAATGAACAATATTCTCTTCAGGTCTAAATTTGCGAAGAGGTTACACTCCGGAATGTTTGAAATGTGAAATACCTGAAGCCCGGAAATCTGAAATGAATAATGACCGTTAGATTTGGAGGACAAACGAGGACCGTTGGATCAGGGTTGTTGGTCATCAAACCACGTCAGCAAAAGGGAATATGGAAAGCCATGTCATCAAGTCCACGTCAACATACCATGTCAACAAATACACATGGCATCTTTAGATAATGACAAGCATCCAGAGGAAATTGGCTCATTCCATGTCAACAAGTGACGTAAGCAAGTTACGTCACTCCAAGAGAATTTCTTCAGGAGTTTTGAAATGTCAAAACTCAAGAAGTCCCGAAGGAAAAAGATCCTAAGTCACTCTTAGTCATCGATCTAAGATACTATCCTGACCATTAGATCAAGGATATTAACATGTGTCACATCAGGAGATCTACGTCAAAATCAACAAGAAAATGTGACAGACCACGTCAGTAGTCTACGTCAGCAAGGACACGTGGAAAAATCAGAGAACAACAAGTGTCAAGTTGAAATCAACATTTCAGGTACGTACAAATCACTAATCTGAGTAACACATGGAAAATTCTCGGCTCGTGACACGTCATAGAGTGACGAAAGAGTTACGTCACTACGAGAGTTTTGCTTCGGGTGTTTTACCACCAGCACTCACCCAAAGACCCGAAGTCCCGAATGTCGGAGACCCGAAGTGGACACGAGACATCCGATCTGAAGATCACTTCAGGAGCAGTCTCATCCATCGATCTAATCCAGTGGAAGGATAGCGTACGTTGAAATCTCTGAAGTCCGGATACGCGAAAGGATCGTGACCATTGATTCGAAAGGGACACGCGTCTGTGGATTGTCAGCTCCGGGAGAAAGCAAAGAAATGTTGAAAGGTTGGAAAGTTGATATTTTCGAACCCCAAATACCTAAGAGGATTGTGACCATTGATTCGAGAAGACCACACGTCATTAGATCATGGACTCTGGGTGAAATGATCTGGGAACAAGCGGAGTTTGAGAATCGAGACTCCCGAAGCCCTAAAAGTGAAATCGATTTCGTCATGTAACCTAATCGTTGAGACTAAGGATCGCACATGGACAAAGGAAAGAAGGTAGAGCCATTGATTCAAGAGGACATATGTCAACATATCTTCCATTCCGAAAGATATCCATTCAACAACAACATAGTTTGATATTTGAAACTCTCGGAGCTCGGATCACGAAGTAAATCTCAACCGTTGATTTAGGAAGGTGAGATCTGGTCCACAGACTTGAGAGGACATATTTGAACCGTCCATTCAAGAGCACCGTCAATATCATGAGATTGACGATCATGCTCCATTGTGGGGCCAAAACATGCTCGGGTCTTAATTTTTCGTGAGCGGGCCACAATTGAAACCACGGTTTTGTAGAAAGGACGTGTGGAGGCTCGTAGTGAATTGCGGGGTGAAAATCGGGTTTCCCTCAAACCGCCTATAGACGCGCCTGAAATCGTGTGGTCACATGAAGCTCATAGCCCAAGGTCATATCATGAAAAGGATCTATCACTCACTAAACAGAGCTCGACAAGCGCCTTTAGAATAGGCATATGGTCACCGCCAGAGGTCACGTGAAGGAAGGGGATTAGAAGCCAAAGAAGCCATAATTAACTGACTATAACTTCTAGAACGGGGTGATTATATCGGCTAGAGAACTTGAGGAGATGCAGGGTGATTTCCAGAGGATTTGAAGATTCTCGAGGTAACTTCCAGTGGAATGAAGACTCATCATAGAGACGATTGACATATGGAAAAACGTCGAAGACTGTAACTACCAGAGAAGCCAAAGAATTTAAGGATAACGACCATTGATGAAGAACAATTTCAGTATGATTGCCAGAGAGAACGAAGAGTTAGGTGCATGATCTGGCATGGATTCGACATGATAAATATATGCAGAACAAAGAAGAGAAGGTTGTTTTTGTTGAGTATGATTCATGCGAGTAGAAGTAGGTTGCGTGCAACAACTGAAATGCACAAAAGAGGCATAGCACATAGAATGGACATGGATCGCAAATCATAAAAGGAAGAAGAAAAAAAAGAGCAAGAGATGCATGCAGGAAGACACTGATGCAGGTAGAGTAGAGCAATGTAGTAGAACAATGATGAGACTGGTAATCCATTGATAAATACTGTATCACTGTGATAAATTTATGAAAAGAAAATATTTATATTTCAGGGTGGTAAGGTGCTAGGGAGGACTATTGTCCTTAGAGTTTCAAGTGGGTACTTGAACACAGGGAGTTGTATCTTCCATCTGGTTGCAGAGAGAAAAACCAGGGTGGTAGGGTGGTGCAAGGGAGAACTATTGTTCTCTGTTATACAGGTTGGTGCGTGTGTAACTGAAAGTTGGTGCTTCCATCCAGTTGGTGCTGGAACACTTAGGGAGTTGGTGCTTCCTTCTAGTGGGTTCTAGAGAAACCAGGGATTTGGTGCTTCCTTCTAGTGGGTGCTAGAGAAACCAGAGAGTTGGTGCTCTCAACAAGTTGTTGCTTGTAAAAAAGAGGTGGTAGCCTCAAAGGGAGTTGGTGCTCCTAAGAATGATAATGTATAGAAAATAAAGATTACTTATCATATCAAGAAGAAGAGTTTTTCCCTTTATGGGTTTCCTCAGTAAATATCTGTTTGTGTGTATTTCATGTGTGTGATTGATGTTGAATATTCTATTTCTTACTTCCCTTCATTATTGTGATTGTCATTGAGTTTTTTGTAAAGTGTTTAAAATGGGCATAATTGTTTAAGCATAGTAACAAATGATTCACCCCCCCCTCTCAGTTGTCCAACAATTGGTATCCGAGCGGGTTCATTTTATTTAAAGGTAGATTAGTAAGCTTAAACATGACAAGTCACGAAGGAACTTCAACCAATAAGGCCCCCCTATTCAATGGAACAAACTTTGGCTTCAGGAAGGTTAGTATGAGAACCTACATAATGGATTTAGGTGCAGATGTCTGGGATGTATTAGAGACTGGTTATGTAAAGCCAATTGTACTAGCTAATAAGGATGACAAGATAGAATTGAGCTTCAACTCTAAGGCTATGAATGCTATTCTAAGTGGGCTTGCAGAAGTAGAATTTGTAAAAGTTATGCACTAGAATCTCCCAAAGCAATGTGGGACAAACTCATTAGCAATTATGAAGGTAATGAGAATGTAAAGGATGCCAAGCTTCAAACCTATAGATTATAGTTTGAACAACTAAAGATGAATGAGGATGAGAAAGTTAATACTTTTTTCTTAAGAGTTGAGGAGCTTGTGAATGCCATGAAAGGTCTTGGTGAGAAGATTGAAGACATATTATTAGTTTAGAATATCTTAAGATCTCTGCCTGATCGATTCAATCCAAAAGTTTCTGCAATAGAAGAACTGAATGATGTCAAGACTCTGTCTATTGATAAACTCCTAGGAACTCTAACTGCTTATGAAATGAGGATTAGTAAAGATAAATATACCACTAGAGAAGCATCATTTAAAGCAAATAAGAATGAGGATTCTGAGCCTGATGAAATTGAAGAAAAAATTGTGAGAAGACTAAAGAAAAGATCAGGAAAGTACCAAGGCAAGTTTCCCTTCAAATGTTTTAACTATGGAAAGATAGGTCACTTAGCATCTAAGTGTCCACACAAGAAGAAGGACCAGAACTCTGAAGGTGAAGAGAAGTACAAATCCAAAATATTTGATAAAAATAGAAGTTTATGTGTAAACAATGATGACTCTTCAGAAGACACAGATAGTGACTCTTCCTATGAAGATAAGGTAAATGACTTCGTTCTTATGGCCAAAGATGATTATGATAATAAAAGAATAGGAAGTGATGTTGATGATGAAGAAGCTTTGGTTGACTTGGAAGGAGAGCTAATCAATGCTTTGGAAGAGATTGACAGACTCAGACTTAAGAAGAGAAAGCAAAAACAATTGTTGATACAGTTCGAGAAAGGCAATAAAAAACCTGATGAAGACTTTGACCTACTAAAAGTGGAATTAGAAGAGGCAAAGAAAATAGAGGACATTTTGAAACAACAATTATCAGAGAAGAAGGCAAGATGTGAAGCTCTGGAAGAAGAAGTAGTGAAAACTAGAAAAGAGTTGGAGATGTTTAAATCCTTGTATCACCAGAATCTATCAAGTATCAAAGCCTCAGAAGGATTAGCCACCATTCTGAATCAGAAAAGGAATCCAAAGTTGAAAAATGGTTTTGGTTATGAAGAGGGATCAAGTAGTGGTTATCCAAGCAATAAATAACCCATCAAGTTTGTCAAATCTACAACCAATGACAACATCAAACCTGCATAAACAAAGGAAGATAATCAACCACCAAGGAGGAGTAAAGAAAAAGGTGCTAGAACTGAATTTGTAGAACAAATAAATAATACACCCTCTGCTCAAGGAAATCATCAGCATGGAAGAAATCAACCTGCTCAAAGAAGACATCCATTTTCCAGGTACAAAGATTTTTTCTATGGATATTGTTTCTACTGTTCTAACTTTGGCCACAAAGTTGTAAATTGTTCCTTAAGATTTAGACATGAGCAATCAAGACACCCAAGGAATAAATATTTTCCACAACAAAGAATGAGACATCGAAGTAAAAAACAACCATAGATTGAAAATGGTCAAATTAATTTTAGAGACATGCAATTGAGGAGGTTAAGAAATAATGAACAACCAATGAGTAGACAACATTACACCGATCACTTTGACCTATTTAACAATGAGATCGAATGCTATAACTATCATAACTTCGGTCACAAGGTTGCACATTTCCATCTGAAGAATTACAAAGTAG
Organism: Picea glauca; assembly: GCA_000966675.3. Lineage (NCBI taxonomy): Eukaryota > Viridiplantae > Streptophyta > Pinopsida > Pinales > Pinaceae > Picea > Picea glauca. The sequence continues at coordinate 703,762 of JZKD02S1696895.1, forward strand.
ATCCAAGGATAAAACCCTTAGGCAGAAATGCCAGCGCATGGAAAAAGAAAGATAGTGAAAAATGTGGTCTAGTACTTTCAGCTCAAAAACAAAAAGACCCCTGATATATAGAAATGAATGTTCCAAGCACATAACTGGAGACAAGGACAAGTCTTTGTGTATAAGTAAAAGAACAAGGACAGATAATAATGTTGATATTGAATCCTCCCCTGCAAGAAAAGAAGAAGACTTAGATACAATAAAAGAATGTTCTATTAGCATTTATCCCATGGAAGAAGTATAAGAAGAATCATGTCATAAGATGGAAGCATAAGTTGTGAATCTTAGAAAGAAGGTTGAGAAGTCAAACACCCAACTCAAGTTCTTGAATAGTTCCATGATCCTGGTTGAGATCTTGTATAGTCAGAGATCACCAAATGACAAATCCGGTCTAGGATACAACAACAAAGAAATCAATACTCCTAAGAAACCTGATGCAAGTCCTTCATTTGTAAAAAGGGAAAGTAGGTATGACTCAGGTTCTTCATGTTCAAAGAATGAAAGCAATACTACAATAATTAGAAGATTAGATCAATAAGGACACCTAGAAGCTACTCAGACACTTCAAAGTAAGTTTATAAAAGAGACACCTTCATGGATGAATCATAGGAGGTATGAGAGTGTTGTAACAATTATTATTTTTCCTTATGATGAATATGGTCAGAAAATCCTTGGATTGTAGGCATCATAGAAGAAAAATGAATTTTCTGTAATAGAAGATCAAAGAAGAGTGACACGAGGAGTCATTCAGTTATGACAAGAAAAAGGTTGATGAAGGAGTCCTAGTAAGAGAGGTGAGCAATATTGAGTTTGCTACAGAGGACACAGTTGAAGCTGAAGATGAACAGGTCCAAGAATCAGAAGGAGAAGACTCTGAGTTAGATACAAATACTCTGCAGGACTCAAATAAGAGAATCCATCTTGTCAGGGGGAGTATGCATTGGTTGAATATATGATACCTCTGAAAAGTACTGCAACATCTCATGGAGAGCATGCTTTCTTTGACATTGATGTCAAAGGCGGAGAAAAGGAGTGGTCCAGATGCTACACTTGGAGGTCCAAATGGACTAGCACAACCTTTGAGGGTTTCCATCAATGCCAAAGGGAGAGATTGCTGGCATGATTTACTGGAAAGCATGTGATTGTCATTGATGGAAAGAACAACAATGATGATGGCATGATTACAGGCAGAGTGTGCAGAAGGAATCAAAGCTCAGAAGGAATCAAATCTTAGGAGGAATAACATCATTTTGTAGAAGGAATCAAAGCTCGGGAGGAACAATGCAGAGTTGCATGCAGAGCGAAAGCGTGCGCCAGGGACAAGTGTGCAGAAGGATCAAAGGTCGAGTCCTTTGACACTTGGAAATTCTTCCAAGTTGGGAGGAAGTGTAATCTCAGGAGGAGGAGTGATAATAGCCATTGGATCGAACACTGCGAAGAATCTAGACCGTTAGATCAGAGTCTAGATAGGATGAACGAGTACACAAGAGAGGAACAGATCCCATCCATTAGATCTGAGTGCAAAGGACCAACAACCGTTCGATCTAGTGGAGTTGCGAGGAGGTTACTGTTCAAGGAATCACACTTCGAAAGAATTGGCAAATTGAAATTTGAATTACCCGAAGCCCAAAATTTGAAATGAATGTGGACCATCGGATCTGGAGAAAATTTTGATGATCGTCAGATTGAATTAGTGGAAGGACATGATAAGAAAAAATGGAGATCCGTTGGATCTAATCCACAACAAAGCTGCATCGCATAACAGATCAAACCGTTGATCTAAGATCCTGATCGAACGAACAACAGTCACTTCAGATATAAATATGCGAGGAGGTTACGCTTCGCAAAGTTTGAGAGTTGAAATTCCCAGAATGCGAATTTTCGTTAGTCGTTGGATCATTCTAAGTGGAAGGACATGATAAGCCAGAAGAGTTGCATTGTATAAAGATCGAGTTGTCTATCTAAGACCCTGATAAATGAACAAAATTCACTTTAGGTCTAAAGTTTCAAAGAGGTTACACTCTAGAATGTTTGAGATGTGAAATACCCGAAGCCTAAAAATATGAAATGAATAATGACGTTCGCATTTGGAGGATAAAAGAGGACCATTGGATCAGGGTTGTTGGTCAGCAAATCACATCAACAAAAGGGCATATGGTAGACCACGTAAAAAAATCACGTCACTAGACCATGTCAACAAATACACATGGCATCATCAGATGATGAAAAGCGTCCAAAAGAAATTGGCTCGTGCCATGTCAACAAGTGATGTAAGCAAGTTACGTCATTCCGGGAGAATTTCTTCGGTAGTTTCAAATGTCAAAAGTCATGAAGTCCTGAAGGATGAAGATTTGAAGTCACTCTCAACCATCGATCTAAGACATTATTCTGACAGTTAGATCAAGGAGATAAACATGTGTCACATTAGGAGATCTACGTCAACATCAACAAGAAAATGTGAAAGACCATGTCAATAGTCTACGTCAGCAAGGACACATGACATAGTCAGAGAATGACAAGTGTCAAGTTGAAATCATCATTTCAGGTATGTACAAATCACGAATCTGAGTGACACATGGAAACTACTCGGCTCGTGACACATCATCAAGTGATGCAAGAGCTACGACACTCCGGGGGTTTTGCTTCAGGAGTTTTACCACCAACACTCACCCAAAGACCCGAAGTCTTGATTCTAGAGACCCGAAGTGGACACGAGACGTCTGATTTGAAGATCACCTCGGGAGAAGTCTCATCCGTCGATCTACTCTAGTGGAAGGATAACGTAAGTTGAAATATCTGAAGGCCAGAGACGCGAAAGGATTGTGACTATTGTCCGAAAGGGAAACATGTCGGTGGATTGTCATCTCTAGGAAAAATAAAAGGAATGTTGAAAGGTTGGAAAGTTGAGATTTCCAAACCCCGAATACCTGAAGGGATTGTGACCGTTGATTTGAGAATACCATGCATCATTAGATCAAGGTCTCTAGGTGAAATGCTCCGGGAGCAAGCAGAGTTTGAGAATCGAGACTCCCGAAGCCCAAAACGCAAAACTGATATCGTCCATTGGTTTGGAGGGCCACATGTCACCTGATCATTGAGACTAAGGACCGTGCATGGAAAAAGGAAAGAAGGAAAATTCATCTATTGAAGAGGAAAGATGTCAGCAGATCTTCCATTTTGGAATATATCCAGTCAACAACAATAGGGTTTGAGATTTGAAACTCTCAGAGCCTGGATCACGAAGTAAATATCAACCGTTGATGTAGGAAGGTGAGATCTGGTCCACAGACTTGAGAGGACACATCTGAACCGTCCATTCAGGAGCATCGTCAAAATCGTGATATCGACAGTTGTGCTCCATTGTAGGGATAGAACATGCTCGAGTCTTAATTTTTCGTGAGCGGGCTGCAATTGAAACCACATTTTTGGAGAAAGGATGCGTGGAGGCTCATAGTGAATTGCGAGGAAAAAAGTGGGTTGCCCTCAAACCACTTATAGAAGCGCCTGAAATTGTGTGGTCTGATGAATCTCATATCATGAAAAGGAGATAGCACTCACTAAATGGAGCTTGGGAAGCGCCTTTAGAATAGGCATATAGTCACCGCCAGAGGTCACTTGAAGGAAGGGGATTAGAATCCAAAGAAGCCATAATTGACTGGCTGTAACTGCCATAACGGAGTGATTGTATCAGCCAGAGAACTTGAGGAGATGCAGGGTGATTGCCAGAGGATCTGAAGAGTCTCGAGGTAACTAGCAGTGGAATGAAGACTCGTCATAGAGACGATTGACATATGGAAAAGCATCGAAGACTATAACTGCCAGAGAAGCCAAATAATTTTAGGATAACGACCACTGATGAAGAACAGTCTTAGTATGATCGCCAAAGAGAACAAAGAGTTAGGTGCATGATCTGCACGAAATCGTCATGATAAATATATGCATAGAAGAGAAGAGAAGGTTGTTGTTGTTGAGTTTGATTCATGTGAGTAGAAGTAGGCTATGTGCATCAGCCGAAATGCACAGAAGAGGCATAGCGCATAGAATGGACATGGCGCACAGAGCATAAAAGGCAGAAGAATAGAAATCGCAAGAGATGCGTGCAGGAAGACACTGATGCAGGAAGAATAGAGTAGTGTAGCAGAACAGTGATGAGACTGGTAAGCCATTGATAAATACTGTATCACTATGATAAATTTATGAAAATCAAAGATTTATATTTCAGGGTGGTAGGGAGGTGCTAGGGAGGATTGTTGTCCTTAGAGTTTCAAGTGGGTGCTTGAACACAAGAAGTTGTAGCTTCCATCTAGTTGCAGCCAAAAAAACCAGGGTGGTAGGGTGGTGCAAGGGAGAACCATTGTTCTCTGTTATACAGGTTGGTGCCTATGTAACTGAAAATTGGTGCTTCCATCCAGTTGGTGTTAGAACACTGATGGAGGTGGTGCTTCCTTCTAGTGGGTGCTAGAGAAACCAGGGAGTTGGTGCTTCCTTCTAGTGGGTGCTAGAGAAACCAGAGAGTTGGTGCTCTCAACAAGTTGTTGCTTGTAAAATAGAGGTGGTAGCCTCAAAGGGAGTTGGTGCTCCTAATAATGATAATGCACAGAAAATAAAGATTACTTATAATATCAAGAAGAAGAGGTTTTTCCCTTTATGGGTTTCCTCAGGAAATATCTGTCTTTGTATATTTCATGTGTGTGATTGATGTTGAATATTCTATTGCTTACTGCCCTTCTTTATTGTGATCATCATTGAGTTCTCTGTAAAGAGTTTAAAATGGGCATAATTGTTTAATAAAAGTAACAAATGATTCACCCCCCCCCTCTCAGTTGTCCAAAACCTGTTGGTTCTTGTTGCCTTCTTTTGTTTACTTCAACTTTGCAGGGTTGGGGTCCTGCATGCACAATTGGAGCTATTTTGTTTTTGACTTTGTGGGGTCCAAGTGCTGCACCCACAATTTGACCCGTGCTTCAGTCCTTCATTGTTTTGAAGTAAGTTTCGATGCCATAATTTAATTTCTATTCGTTCTTTTTTGTTCACTATCTGCAGTTTGCAAGTAAGAATGTTTGATTATTTCTACTGGCATGCTTGTCATATGTTTCTGGTTCCTTCTTTGCTTGGGCTGCAGTTTGGTAATCATTGGAGATACATATGTTGTTTACTGGTTTAGTGGTTGTTTCTTGTTTGTTGGTTCATCTGTTGCTTCTTGTTGTTGTTTGGATCAAGTTTGCAATTTTGAGGTCCTGGGGCTACAGTTGGGCCTGTTCATGCTTACTCGTTGGTTTGTTGCTTGTTTTTTTCTTCTGTTTACTTCAGATTTGCAGGGTTGGGGTCCTACGTCGACAATTGGAGTTATTTTTTTTGTAGTTTGCGGTGTACAGGTCTTGCACCCGCAAGTGGACCTATGGTTCTTTCGTTTGTCGTGTCTGGCGAAGTCGAGATCTGGTGCCTGTCCTGTGCCCGCCTATCCTGCTCTTAAATTTTCCTCCAATTCTTTTTCCTAGATTTGGACCATACCTACATGTCTTTGCAAAATGTTCTTGTAGAAGAAAAGGATACTGATATGGTGCTAGCAAGAGTGGTGTTCTGTGGATTGCAAATTGCAGTTTTTGGTTTCTATGTTGTTTGGCGTGCAACATTGCTAGCATAATGAATGTGTTCTCAAATTCATCACACCATTTACATTTGGACGAAACCATTATTATTCTAGGATACTTCAGTGTTGATAAAATATATCTAACAATATAAAAAATACATTTGGCAGTCACATATATGGCTGCAAATGCTCCATGATCATATACGAAAATTATTGGAAGTTTACAAGAAAAACACTTGAGAACTCAACCCCATGATTGTTTCAAGAATACAAACACAAATATTTGAGAAAACAATGTAGAAGAAGAAAATACTGGAGAAGAATGAAAATATTTGTTTGTTGATCAAAATATTGATTACATAATGATGGTTGTTATGTTTTTGTCTCGATCCTTTGAATTCCCCCTCAACAATGAATTCTAGAACCCATGAAGTCTCTCTTTTCCCTCTTTAAAAGAAATGTTTTTCTAACTACTTGAGTAGTTAGAGTTTTTCCTTTTTCTCTTTGAATTCCTTTTTTATTTTTTAGTAAATCACTTTAATTAATAAAAAATTGGAGTATCATTAATGACTTTAATTCATTGATATTTGTTCTTTAAAGTGGACCCCAAAAATCTTTAACAAAATCTTTTTAAATAAACTTTTATTTCGAATAATTTTTAATTTGTTGCCTCCTTTAAGAGATGATTGTGTTTTAACTTTTTTGTATGGATGTGGATATTATCATCCCTTGAAACCACTTATGATGTGATCTTCATCGTCTTATATTTCCAATGATATAGATTTTCCCAAATCCGTCACCCGGATCTCAAGATATGAGCTGATGAAGTTGAGTTGTCACACGGGCCCATTAAAAATGCAGTTGATTGATATTTTAATTTCTAGGTAAAATGTAGAAACCTTCATCCTTTAAAACATGTACCATCATATTATATGTCGAAATAAATTTCCAACGGTATAAATTTTGCGTGTTTATGACACTCAGAGCTCAAGTTATGGCCTCTGCAAGATCAACACTCAACCACCATCGATTAAAATTGATAGGCAAATCTTAGTCCTTGGATTGAATTTTTTTTTCTTCATGAAAATTCGAATTTTTCTTCATATAGGTTATCCCACATGCATGGGATATTACAAATATTCATGGTATATAATACTAAGTATTTCATACACTTAGCAAGAAACAAAGAATAGAAGAAATTATGGAGCATGGAGGATTCGAACCTTGGAAAATTGTTGAATAAAATAATATTTTTTGGAAACTCGTCATTGTCCACCTCATACCCAGTCAGCATTGAGTCATAGTTGAGTCATTTTACAGACATATCCCACATGTTAGAAACTCATTAGATGTCAAATATAACCAATAATATTCCTCCATGTGTCACAAATGGTGTGTTTCCATGTGGAAGGATCTTATTGTTTCAGAATATAATGTAATGAAACTTGAGAAAATAAGTTAAGTATGGGAGGATGTAAGAGAGGGTAAGTGAAGGGAAAATTGTGGGTAGCGGAAGTCGAGGGGGTAGTTTGTAGGCTGCGGGGATAGGTTGGCGGGTTGGGGAGTGAGGTGAGTGAGGTGAGTGAGGGATGACCGGTGTCCGCCCACCCGTGAGCTATATTACTTTAAAAAAACATTTAAGTAGGGAGAGGGTAAGGAGATGAGAGGGGGTGGGGGTAATTTGTAGGTGGTGGAGGGATAAGGGTGACGTAGGGTGATGTCGAGGGGGGAGGTAAAGTGTAGGCAGCGGATTTATGAGCATGGCGAGTTCGCGGGGATGGCAAGGTGAGGAAAGTAAGGAGATGATTTTTCCAACCTGCAAACCCGATGAGGAGATGAGGGAAGAGTCCCAAAAACATCTAAAGTATGGGAGAAGAGCGAGGTAAAGTATGGAGAGAGAGATGTCGAGTGAAAATTCTAAGTGTTGAGAATGAAAGAAGAGAGGAGGGGTGTGAGGAAAAGAAATCAAAATAAAATTTAAGTATGGTAGAATTATGATATAGGAGAGGAGAGGAGAACATGAAACTTAGAAAGATTCTTCAAAATCATATATCTGGACAAGATCTTGAGTAACTTAGGCATACAAAAATTGATTTCTGATCTGAAAAATGCACAGAGAAGCTTAGATGGAGGGCTGCAGAATGAACTTATAAAAGTAAAAAATATGTCTTCTTTTGATATCAATGCTTTTATGAATCCAAGAGCGGGAAAATATAGATGAGCAAATTTTGGTCAACAACTAGCTCCAACTGCTGTACAGTGATCCCCTGTGGGTTGCTGAGAACACCAGAATCTCAGTTGCTTCCTTCTCCATTGAGACATGGAGTCATCTTCAATAAATTTTTGTAATCTCTCATTCCTTTGTTCATGAAGCGACTGCCTTATTGTGAAAAACTTGAACTCAAGAAATAAACTATGTATAAGAAGATCTACCTACCCTATCCTACTTGGAGGAAAGAGGCAGTTTTAGGCGTAGGTAGATTTCCAATGGAACCATTTGAGCATCCAATTGACTTGTGAAATGGGCTCTAGCAGTAAGAAAAATATTGGGGCTTCTATGAATGAATCAAGAGAATGAAAATCAATAGCATGCCCAAAATGTATCACAATGGGATCGAACAATGTGTGCAAAAGACTTGTTTGCATTAGTGGGATGACAATACTTTTGAATCAATATTCAATATAATCTACTCTTGGCTGCCCAAAAGTGATGCTATCTTCAGTCAAATGAGAAATTCATTTCTTGAAAGCATTTTTTTCTTCTTCTTTCTCCACATTCAAGATTCTTGTTTCACTGGCGATGTCTTGACACTATTCTTCTTTTATGCAATGGATATCTTCTTTGTTCTCAAAATTGTTTTCTTCCACCAATTCTTCTTTATTTTGGTTGAATTCTTCTTGCATATTTGGTGGAGATTCTTTAATTTCTTCCTCATATGGAGTATATGAGAGGATGATTTCTTTGTCTTGGTCTTTGGAATTCGTTCCTTCATTCTCAACAACAAGATTTGATTCAAAAAAGTCTTGTAGTGTTTCATGATATGTTTCTTCTGAATCATTAATTTCATCTTTTTGTGTCCATGTGGGAGAGGGTGGGTCGGAAAACCTTTCAACAAATAAATCTTCTAATATTTCCCAACTAGTAATAGTACCTAGCAACAATGAATTATACCATTCAAGAGCATTCCCACATAGAGTTTGCAAGAATAATCTACATGTAACATTATCTTTAGTGAGATTAAAATTTTCACATGCACATTGGAATCTAAACAAATGTTGCTCTGCATCCTCCAAAGTATTCCCAAAGAATGTAGAAAAATTTTCCATAGAAATATTGGGCATCTGAAAAATATTATTTTGGTAGATTTAAAGGGCCTCTATGTAGTTGCCTTATTCTTTGGGAACTTATTCTCTTTGTTGCATCTTGCAAAGCCATTGGTGGGCTTGTTGGAGAAGATAAAGAAGTATTGTGATATGAACAAGATTCTTTGGTGAAGTCACCATAATGATTTTCTTGAAAAATTGAAATATTTTCAATAGATTTGCGAGGGAAATGGCCCTTCTTGATGTTTGATAGTTCTCGGTTCTTTGAAAATTTTGATTTTTTACCTGCCTCCAAAAGATATGGAAACATTGTTCTGATGCATCTAGAACAAGTAACTATTTTCTTGAATCTTTCTTTTGAAATATTGAACCATTGAGACTATGGTTCCTCAATAAGATCTTAAACAAGGCCTCATACATCTTCAGAATAAATCCTTCCCCAGTATGGTTGCCAAAAATGTTGATTCTCATATCTGTCAAGGCTGGAACATCAACCTCATGAGGATATTAGTACCCCTTTGTTTTTAGAGAGGTGGTTCTCCTCTTTGGCTAAAAGATATATCTTTGAATAACTTGGATTAGTGAGAGTGCTAGGAAGCAAACCCCAAATATTTATTGCTTGGATTTATATGAAAATGGTTCTTCAGTAACACAATATGATCTTCATGTGCAGCAAGAAGTTCTTTACAAATAAAAGATTGAAGAGGAGCTTCAATATCAGAAAATACAAATACTCAATGTCACATATATAATCCTCTATATATACATCCATATCTCCTCACAAGAGAAAGGCAGGAATATTTTTTATCATCTCAAAGAATTTTAAAAGAGTATTGCAGTTAAAATGGAAGGGAATTTTACAGGTCAACCTCAAATATCTCATACTTAAAACTCAAAGTTACAAGATACAGTCAAGATCAACCCCGGAGTAATTCTTTGTGGAGTCTTTCTCATAAAATATATCTAACAATATAAAAAATCCACTTGACAGTCACATATATGGCTGCAAATGCTCCATGATCATATATGAAAAGTCTTGGAAGATTACAAGAAAAACACATGAGAACCCAGCCCCATGATTGTTTCAAGAATACAAACACAAAGATTTGAGAAAACAGTGTAGAAGAAAAAAATAATGCAGAAGAATGAAAATATTTTCTTGTTGATCAAAATATTGATTACATAATGATGACTGGTATGTTTCTCTCTTGATCCTTTGAATGCACTCTCAACAATAAATTCTGGAACCCATGAAGTCTCTCTTTCCCCTCTTTAAAAGAAATGTTTTTCTAACTACTTGAGTAGTTAGGGTTTTTCCTTTTTCTCTTTGAATTCATTTTTTCCTTTTTAGTAAATAAATTTAATTAATACAACATTGGAGTCTCATTAATGACTTGAAGTAATTGATATTATTTCTTTAAGGTGGGCCCCAAAAATCTTTAATAAAAGTTTTTTAAATAAACTTTTATTTCGAATATTTTTTAATTTGTTGCCTCATTTAATAGATGACCCTGTTTTGATTTTCTGGTAAGGATGTGGATATTTTCCTTCCTTTAAACCACTTATGATGTGATCTTCATCGTCTTATATTTCCAGTGATATAAAAATGCAGCTGATTGATGTTTTAATTTTTGGGGAAAATGTAGCAACCTTCAGCCTTTAAAACTTATACCATCATATTCTACGTTGAAATAAATTTCCAACGGTATAACTTTTGGGCAATTTTGACACCCGGAGCTCAAGTTATGGCATCCGCAAGAACAACGCTCATCCACCATCGATTAAAATTGATGGGCAAATCTCAGCCTTTGGATTGAATTTGTTTTTCTTCATGCAAATTCAACTTTTTCTTCATAGAGGTTATCCCACATGCATGGGATATTACAAATATTCATGGTATATAATACTAAGTGTTTCATTGATCCGGATTATTTTCGACACGAAATGAGAGCGGAGATATAATAGAGAAATGCACAGAGATATTGCAGATATTCAATAATATAACAGAAATGTATCAGAGATGCAACCATAAACACAGATATACAGTAATACA
>JZKD02S1696896.1:19895-32969 GCA_000966675.3 Picea glauca
AATCACACATTCACATCTTTGAGTTTGTCACAGTTCTTGCCCAGCATAATTATTTTATAGACTGGGGGAAATAGGGTGTTACAAAGATTCTGAGTTGGATATGCAGGATATCCAAGAACACACAACAGAGCCTTATCCTCTTTTCCTTAAAGAATATTATCATGAGGAAATCAACCATTATTGGCTTGCATAAATCACTGAGAAGAATGATAAAGAGAAGAATTTTCCCATGGGTCCTATTTATGATGATTATTACTTTGACCCTTGGGAGAGCCAAGAAGAACCGAAGGAGTAGTGGAAGGGGTTGTTTATCTCCTATCCAAAAGCTGTTAGTGAGCGACCATCATCTGAGGACAGACAGTCTGTATCATCTTCCCATCTTCCTGTGCCTTCCAATGATATTCAACCCCAGATGAGAAGCTATGGAGTAGAGAAAGCTTTCTGCTACCAATTTCACAGAATTTTCCACTCATTCTATGAGCCTGTCAACGAGTACATGGAGTGGAATTTACTTCATGCCTTGGATATGACCTATTTTATCTCAACTTCAGCCCTTGGAGAAAATCTAAAGGATGTAACCATTCTTCTGTCAAGGTTTCATCATCTACTAGTGATCACCGACAGAGTAAAGAAGCTTCCATTCAGGAAGTTACTTGATTGGCTATGGTGGAAATTTTCTTTCACCTAGCACCATGTAAAGTTTGATTAGTTTATGATGGTACATAAACAAGCTCCTCAGAGCCCTTGTATGTTTTCTTTCATCTTATTTTTCACCATGTATTCCTCAACAGGGTGTTTGAGGTTGAATCCATAGCCCAACAGAAGGCAACTGGATCTACAAAAGGAGATCTTAAAGCCTTGTAGGGAGGACTCTATCCCCCATGGAGCCTAATGTTATCACATATTATGGTATGGGGTGTTTTCCCCACTAGATTTGGCCCTTGGGTGGAAAAATGTGAAGAATGGGGTTAAAACCCCACTAAATGGCACTTATCCTAAGTGCGTCAGAGTTGATGTGACCGTTTGGCGCATTGTGATAAGAGGTGCATAGATCTAGGAGGTTGATATCTGCATGCCCCAGATCGACGGTCGTTGGCCATATTGGGGCCTCAACAAGCATGATAATTAAAAAATATAGAGCCGGTCGGGGAAGAAACCATGGTTTTGCAGAGGTGCAACGTGTCAACCAGAGACACACATCGGTCCCAAAAGAGGGGAAGAATGAAACCACTTTTCGCAGCCCAGATATGCACATGTGCATATAATTCCCTATCCCATATCAACAAGTGTCTGCCCCACATCTGTCCCCCACTCCTTCTCTCTCGTTTGTCCTCCACATCACCTCCATCCCATTACATCTCAACTNAATCACACATTCACATCTTTGAGTTTGTCACAGTTCTTGCCCAGCATAATTATTTTATAGACTGGGGGAAATAGGGTGTTACAAAGATTCTGAGTTGGATATGCAGGATATCCAAGAACACACAACAGAGCCTTATCCTCTTTTCCTTAAAGAATATTATCATGAGGAAATCAACCATTATTGGCTTGCATAAATCACTGAGAAGAATGATAAAGAGAAGAATTTTCCCATGGGTCCTATTTATGATGATTATTACTTTGACCCTTGGGAGAGCCAAGAAGAACCGAAGGAGTAGTGGAAGGGGTTGTTTATCTCCTATCCAAAAGCTGTTAGTGAGCGACCATCATCTGAGGACAGACAGTCTGTATCATCTTCCCATCTTCCTGTGCCTTCCAATGATATTCAACCCCAGATGAGAAGCTATGGAGTAGAGAAAGCTTTCTGCTACCAATTTCACAGAATTTTCCACTCATTCTATGAGCCTGTCAACGAGTACATGGAGTGGAATTTACTTCATGCCTTGGATATGACCTATTTTATCTCAACTTCAGCCCTTGGAGAAAATCTAAAGGATGTAACCATTCTTCTGTCAAGGTTTCATCATCTACTAGTGATCACCGACAGAGTAAAGAAGCTTCCATTCAGGAAGTTACTTGATTGGCTATGGTGGAAATTTTCTTTCACCTAGCACCATGTAAAGTTTGATTAGTTTATGATGGTACATAAACAAGCTCCTCAGAGCCCTTGTATGTTTTCTTTCATCTTATTTTTCACCATGTATTCCTCAACAGGGTGTTTGAGGTTGAATCCATAGCCCAACAGAAGGCAACTGGATCTACAAAAGGAGATCTTAAAGCCTTGTAGGGAGGACTCTATCCCCCATGGAGCCTAATGTTATCACATATTATGGTATGGGGTGTTTTCCCCACTAGATTTGGCCCTTGGGTGGAAAAATGCGAAGAATGGGGTTAAAACCCCACTAAATGGCACTTATCCTAAGTGCGTCAGAGTTGATGTGATCGTTTGGCGCATTGTGATAAGAGGTGCATAGATCTAGGAGGTTGATATCTGCATGCCCCAGATCGACGGTCGTTGGCCATATTGGGGCCTCAACAAGAATGATCATTAAAAAATATAGAGCCGGTCGGGGAAGAAACCATGGTTTTGCGGAGGTGCAACGTGTCAACCAGAGACACACATCGGTCCCAAAAGAGGGGAAGAATGAAACCACTTTTCGCAGCCCAGATATGCACATGTGCATATAATTCCCTATCCCAGATCAACAAGTGTCTGCCCCACATCTTTCCCCCACTCCTTCTCTCTCGTTTGTCCTCCACATCACCTCCATCCCATTACATCTCAACTCCCGCCTGTGTCACCCCACAGTGTCTCCCCAACAACCATGTTTCCTCCACCTGGCCATCACACAACCCTGTAGCCTGTCATCACATCAAACGCCCCACCAGAACCTCATCCACATCAACTACCTAGCCATCCCTGCAAGCATCCAACTCAGCTTCAAAGTGTAGAGACTGTCACATCCTACAGGTGTAGTGTTGACTCAGGCCTTCCTGATCCCGAGAAAGGTAGTTATTAAAGTAGGGGGAGGTGGTTGAAACATTGTCTCCCCCATGAATGGGAGTTAGAACAGTCTGACTATGGAAGAAGACTGTCAACAGATAGTCTGAGATCGCATACACAGAGAGAATGTGTGCACAGTCTGACAGAACAGGGCATTGTGGAAGAAGAGAAGTCAAGGTCACGTATGGCAGAGGAAAATGTGTGTAGAGAAATATATAGGAGTAGTCTGACTAAAGCGACGTAGTGCCATGGAAACTCGAGGACGCCTTTGTTGAGGATGGAAAATTATTTTGAGTATATAGGTTGGAGTTCTATGATTTTGGAAAGGTCTTTGGTTGAGAAAAACTCCCAATCTGTAATTTTGTTCTACGAGAGATGTTCTCTGGTTATGTAATCGACTTGAGACTTTCATGTTAATAGAAGTCAACTTCCCTCTTTCCATTTTGTCTGTAAAATATGTTGAAAACACTAGGGCATGGATGATCCAGTCGAGGATCGTTATATTGTTATTATGTAGGTTTGATTATGATAGTATCGTGGTCAATTTTGATCATTTCCCTATATCCCCTTTCCCTTCTTACATTGAATGGCTCGGGCATGGAGGATCCAGTCAAGATGTTGAAGTTGCAGGATGATGGAGGTTTGGTCATACTGCAGCTGTAATTGTGGCCCTTGTAGAAATATTTCGGTGTCTTAACTTGAGCTCAAGAATTCTCTTGAGCTTGGGTTTTATTCTCTAATTTGTTGGAAGGCCTGATGGCCAGAGCAGTCTCCTTCACCCTTTCTCCTAAGTCTTCCCTATGCTCTCACTTTAACTAAATTTACTGACTAAAGTTAATGTGGCCCTCACTTCCTTATGCATTTCCTGTCTAGTTCTGTGTTGAACATATTTCATGTTTTTGAGTTTTGGCCATCAACCATCTACATTTAAACTAACATCCACCCCAACACTGATGGGTATCGGGGTTACCTCTGTTGCAATACAGAGGTGACTTTTGGTGCTAACAACAAAGAAAATATGTGCCTCCTTCGTCACCAGTTACTCCTGCTATCACCTCAAATACAACAGACCAACAACAGTCCACAGAGATTGCTACTCCCATTACATTTCTAACCCCTCTACAATCCATCTTCAGAAATCCTAATTCCAAATTTTTTTGTTGTTGGTGATCTTACCCCCATCTCTCCTGAAGAGATGCCTCCTTCAGATTTATTTTTTAGTAAGAAACATAAATCCATCGTGAAAAGGGAATCAGACCAGAAAGATGGAGTGATAATTAAAAGGCAGAGAATGGTGTATGACAAGAATGACCGAGATGATCCATAATTTGCAAAGGAAGTTGTAGGTTCGTTAGGTGATTTTTCCACTGCCAATCAATGGTTTGTGTAAAATTTGACCAAACAACTGTGACAAAAGTGCCTACTGGTAGAGCATTTGAAGAATAAGATATATACCACTGAGTAAACTATCAGAAACACGATGAATCAAGACTTCGATCAAATTAGAGCTCATGATCAACAACAATTTCAATAGCTTCAGGGAAACCTTAAGGAGATCCATTAAAGTTCACAAACCAACCAAGATATGGTCACTCAACGTGATGAATTGATAGAACAATTGCAAGCTATATTAGACTTGACCGAAGGTACATCAATAAACATCTTATCCTTCCAAACTCAAGCGTTGGAAATAAATGAGAAGCTAGAATCTTCCCAACATGACCTTTATCTGAAGGTAGATTCCATCTAAAAGTGCTATCAGACAGTAGACCTATCTCTAAAGGACATTTACAAGGAAAAAGAGGCCCTCTCGGCCCGTTCTAAGTTTCAGGAAGTCCTCATATTGATGCAAAAAGATAATGTCCCTGATTTACCTTTTCTTTCTCATTCCAAACAATTAAAATGTGAGATGGGTATAAAGGTTTGGGAAGAAAATATGGAAGAGAGCAAAATATTTTCCAAAGTGGTAAAAGAATCTTGTCTAGAAGTGTTTTCATTATTAAAAAAATGGATGATTTATCTTGAGGGGAGTAATATATCAGAAGCCCTGGGGAAAATTGATATAGAAATGAACCAAAAAAATTCCAGAAAGAGCAAAGAAGAAACTTTGGAAGCCATTTAGGAAATGAGAAAGATTGATCTTATTAAAATCAATAAATGGCTAGTGAATCCAAGCTCACAGTTCCAGGCCACAACTCAAGAAGTGAAAAGGATCCAAGAAAAGATGCCTCAGATAGGAAGGAAATTATTCACTTTCGAGGTAAATGAAAAAATTGAACCCTCAAGGTTCATGATGGAATTATTGGAGAGATGCGACCAATGTATTGAACATGGAAAAGAAAGCTTAGCTGGGAGCAAGTAAGAAAATGTGCACAGTGCCCTCTTAATTTTCCCTCTCTACCTTTCACCTTAAAACAACCACTTATCTCATTTGGCTGCATTCTAATCTCCACTCATCCCCACTTCATCATCAAACACTTGTTCCATTATCATTCTTTCCAAATATAGTTACTTTTTCCTATGCCTGTTATCCATTCCTTGACGAGCCATGCAACACTATTCATCTATTTATCTTTCCCCCCTAATCTCAATAGTGATTCATTTCATTGTTGAACACATCTGTAGGGACAGATGGAAACAAAAATAAAACGACCAAGACAGTATGAAAAATTATTAAGCTGGCCTATATGACATCTATATTCAGCCTAAAGGAATAAGGAAAAGAAGTGTTTTTTTCCAGCAAATGAAGAGACATAGGAGAACGCCAACGAAGCTTATCAAATTTTACAGACTGTTGTCTTATTCAGATATATGATATTTTAATTAAATATTGTAATAATTCCAACCATTTTAAGTTGTGACAGATTTTGTATAAGTACATTGATTCAAGATCTATTGAGGGTTGCTTCTTGTCATATGTAATAGAGAAACTCTCTTTTTTGAGTATTAATACAAGTGCAGACAAAGATTCTAATTTTCGTTCAGTTTGAGTTATGTGTTTCCTCTGTATTTTCATCTCTCCGAATTTCCTTATGTAATTCCTTGAAAAGAAATTGATAACAATTTAGTATTACAACTAGTGTAATCATATTATATCAACAATTCATTAGGTAATCATTTTTTCCTCTGTTTTTACCGTGATTAAAACAAGACCTGCAAGTTGCGTGAATTACTGCATTTTATATCTGGTTCAAGGGTGCGCTCTCTATTTTTCTTCTATTGTAAACAAGGTGAGACTCATCTGCAATTGATGCTTATATTTGTTTAATAGTTTTGTAACTTTCCTTCACACCATTTGATATTATAATTGTGACTCAAACAACAGAATACAACCTTTTTACTATCCTATTATTAATTTCATTTAAGGATCATTTCTTATATAACTAAATGTAGGAAAAGCACTCATGTAAAAAAAACTATTTATACATTCCTGATGCTTTACATTACTCTTTGAGCCTTAGGATTAATCTCAGGAACAACATCTTTTTGGCACCGTTGCCGGAGATGAAGAAACGAAATCATTTTCCCTAGGAAAAGGACAAGGTAAATTTTGATCTTTGATGGTGAACAAAGATTGAATACATAAATAGGATTATTTTATTTCTCACTTGGTGAATCCATCATAGAAAAAAATGGCATTCGGTCAAAAGAATACCAGGAATAATCCAAACGATAAGCAGACCACACAAGTGTCAGATCCCGAAAAGTTGTTGAAACCAAAGGGATACCTCAAGTCGATTGTTGCATCAACAGATAAAGTATATAAACCCAGAGTTACACAAGTTAATGCTAAGGTTCAGACTAACTAACTAACCCCTAATGAAATTTTTAAACAAATTCATTCTGCAAAGGCGTCAACTAGTAAACCTGAAGCTAAACTAGAAACTCTAGAGGTAAATGTTCCTGAGATAAAGGCTGAGATTGACTTGAAAAATACTTTTAACAGATAGAAAAAATGATCCCTTTTGATCCTTATTGTCATTAACACCCTGTCAGTTCTCCCCTTTCCTGAAGTGAAGGTTTCGGTTTACCGAAACTCTGAAGAGTACTTTTTATACCCTGGTTCATCCCCTATTGTCTCTCATATATATACATTTTGTAAATCTGAAGAAACCATCCCAAGTTTCCCTTTTACTCCTCATATATGTATTATGTCTCCTCACTAATTCACTCCCGAACTTCATTTTCCACACTTCGAAGTAATCGAAAGGTCACCACTTCAGTCCCTAGAAGTTTTTTAAAATCCCCTTTTTAGCCCCCGAAGTCCGTCTCCTAGACTTCCAATGGCTAGTGCTGGAGGTGCTGGTGGCACCGGAGATCAACCCCATATAATATTTTCCAAGGTATATGCTAGATACACTCCCTTAATCCTCCCTTATGACCTTCATGATTTTCCCAAAAATTACATGAAGAACCTCCCCAAATTCATGGGAGAGGGAGATCTTACCGCTACAAAACACATAGCCTTTTTTGATCATTTTTCCAATATCCTTGGCATTGAACACGAAGATGTTTAATCAAGAATGTTAGTGCAAACCTTTGAAGGACAAGTGAGGACCTAGTTCAGAGGACTCCCAGTAGGTTCCATACAATCATATGACGAACTAGAAAATGCCTTCCTGATACAGTGGGGCGAGAAAAAGGACCATCTTTATTATTTAACCGAATTCGGGGCTTTAAGAAAGAAGACTTTTGAATCAGTCCTTGAATTTATCCAGAGGTTCAATAAACTATATAAAAAAATCCCAGCCGAAGTCAAACCTTCTCAACTTGCTGGAAAAGTGAATTTTGTAGGGGCTTTTGATTCCGACTTCGCTCTACTTCTAAGAGAAAGGAGATCTACCACTTTATCAGGAATGCAAGATGATGCCATAGAAATTGAATCCAATATGATGGAATCCGGGAAATTAAAAACTAAGGTTGATATGGGAACCATATAACTTAGGTGTTTCAAAGAGCAGGCATGACCCTCGGGATCTGGGATGTCCGCAGAACAAAAAATGGATGAGAGGGCCAAGATAATTAAATATTTATCAAACAAAATCTCCAGAATGGAATTAGATCAAGCCAAACCTGATCAATATTTTAGGAATCATTTCAGGAGAAATCCTAAACCCTAGATACAACAAAGACAAGTAAAAAATGAAGATCAAAATATCTAAGCCCCATTTAAAACTGAAAATTTTATGCAGAGGGATGAAATTCAAGATTATGAGGAGTTAGAATAAGATATGAACAACCTTAGCGATGATGATCTTGAGCCACATTTATCCAGGCAGGATTATGAGAAATCTTTAGACCCTGAATCCATGTTTAATAATGAGGAAAACATCAATAATCTGGGAGACTCTACATATCAAGGTCTCGCCGACTCAATAATGGTCATACTCCAACAAAAGTATGATTTAAGGCCCAGAGAGAAAAAATCTATGAATGTGCCACCAACAAATATTGTGTCGCGATTTAAAATGAATGAGGCAACAATTACTAAACCACCAACTGAAACCCAAGTTGCCCGAACAAAGCCAGTTGAAATAAGAACAATGAAAACTAAGAAACCATAAAATATAGAAGTAGAAGTTCCAACTAGATAAATTGAAAAAAAAATTGGAGGTTTTAGTTTAGAAAATGAATTAAATAAAATTAAAATCCCAATGCCTCTAGTTGAACTTGCAAAAAAACATATTTATAAAAATAAAATCGCTAAAGCGATACATTTTTCAGATGTTGAATGTCATGCAGACGTTATTAATCTGCAGGACGAAATACCTATGATCATGTTTGGTCCTCACATTTAAAGATTTAAGGATTATGTTGCTCCATTCTACATTACACTAACTACAGATGACCATTTACTCCATAATTTCATGTTAGATTCTAGGGCTTCTCATAATTTAATGCCTAAAATTATCATGGAAAAGTTGGGCCTTGAAATTACCAGACCGTATCAAGACTTGTACTCATTTGATTCTAGAAAGGTTAAGTGTCTAGGCATGATTAAAGACTTGGTAGTAAATCTCGCTCAGATCCCTGTGAAAAGTATCCTTATGGATTTGGTCATTGTTGACGTCCCTGCCAAGTATGACATGCTTCTATCTAGGTCTTGGGGAACCAAATTAGGAGGATCAGTTCAACTAGACATGACTTACGCTACGATCCCAATTTTTGGTGGGCAATTCACACGAATGTACAGAGAAACTAGACTGGCGTATACTATAAGTGACCCTCAAAACCCCAATAATTACCCAATCTATGTTGCTGATTATGACTTAGGAAATTTTATATTATCTATAGATGACGATTTCGAAGAATGTGCAGAGGAAGAAAATAAAAAAATAGAAATAACAAAGAAAAATGTAAATAATAGAAAAGGAATGTGGAAAATGTTCTTCGATGGTGCCTCATCTTGCAAAGGAGAGGGAGCTGGAGTTTTATTCGTGGCACCAGGTGATGAGTATGTTATTCCCTTCTCTTATAGATTACAATGGGATATCGATTATACGAATAATTTCTGTGAATATGAAGCTCTGGTTTTAGGATTAGAAGTTGCAAGGAAGTTAAAAATTGAACATCTAATAGTTTATGGTGATGCAGAGCTTATTATAAAACAAGTGAAACAACAGTATCAAGCTAAATACCCAAGGTTGAGATCATACAGGAATTGTGCCTAGGATCTTATAGATAACTTCTTCTCATCCTTTAACATCCACTCTATTCACAGGATGGAGAACCAACAAGCTGACTCCTTGGCCAAGGTTGTTACGACCTTCATACCCCTTACTATATTGAAACTTAAGTATCACATCGAGATGAGGAATATACCTTCGATCCCAAACAATGTTCAACACTGGAAAGTGTTTGAAGACGAAGAACAAATCAAATGGTTTCTGGAGATGGTTGATGAGTTTTATGAAACTCACATAGATCAGGAAAACCAAAATGATCTTGCTTGGGTTATGCAAGAAGGAGAGAACCCGAAAAAATTCCAAGACAAGATTGAAAACCACTGCATGCTCTTGCTTAAGAAAAATCATATTCCTAGAGGCTTGATCCCCTTAGAAAGGTTGTTTGAACAAGATGACATACCTTTAAAGTCTACCTTATGTCCCCAACCTAAAGAAGTCTAAGACTATAATGTAGGAACTAATGAAGATCCAGAAATGGTCAAGATATCAAAATACCTTCCCGCCCAAATGAAAAGTAAGTACGTTGAGTTTCTTAGGTAGTACAAAGATTTTTTTGCATGGTCTTATGATGATCTAAAAACTTATGATACCTCTGTTATTGAACATAAGATTCCTTTAAAACATGATTGTTATCTCTCCAGGAGTCCTTCTCAGGTTGTAGCTTGAAGAAGCTTGGTAACTTCAAATGTGTTTTGGTTTTATGTGTTTATTGGATCAAATGGGATACTAGATAACTGACTTACTCTCAAGACAGTCAAATACATAACCAGATGAGACAATGCTTTCAAAAGTGTAAAATTAGATGAGTAAATGAGTGGTGGGTGAAGAAATTCTATATCTATCAACCATATCAGATGTGTGATGGGATGAATAAATATAGCACATATTACTTATTAAATCATTGTTTATGATTTGACCAATGAGATTAAAGTCATTTTCAACTAGATAAACTTAGACAACAGTAATCATTCAAGCACAAAAAAAGAGAGAAAATGATAATCTGATATAAATAATAAAAGGAACTTGTGATCTGTATTATGGTAAGGGCCTCGGTACAATATCAACATGGTATAGTGTCCAGCCTCAAGCCCCTTGAACTATGTCTCCATGGGATTTAAATAAGCTTTACAAATCAATTTCAATATCCTCAAAAGATGGATCTGATAACCTCTTTTTCTATCTCAAATTCGAATTTGTGAGGTGGCTGGAAAAGATAGAAATTTCTAGAAATATGTTGTTTAAAGATTGACCTATATCTCTCAAATAAAAAAATCTGTGTACAAACTGGAAGAGGCTTTTGTATATTGTTTTGTTGTGAGAAAAAAACTCTCAGGTCTTTGATATTCATTTTCATTTTCCTAGGATCTACATTTCAAAAACATGTGTCAAACAGGGAAATTCTGAGATCCGAAAATTAGGGCTCAGAGATGAATTCGATTCTCCAAATGTATGACACCTGTAGGAAAATTGAGAGAGGTTATTGTTCTTTGACATATTATTAACAAAATCCTCCTCCTATTTCTCAAAATGATTCTCTAGTCACTCAGAATCATCAAGTGAAAATTATGACTCGGCATAGTAAAAACAGACTTTTTTGCGCTTTCGATGACTCATTTTCCCTTGAAAATCTGATTTAGCCACCGAAAGCCCTGCCTTTCGACGGCCCACAACCCTGTAATTATACTACTTAGCCATCGAAAGCTAAAAATCAGTTTTTAGTCTATTTTGAAATGCAATTTGGTTTATGTGTTGGAATGATATAGTTTTAAACCTATCTTTAAGACTTCATGACTTAAGATTTAAAAATAAATCTTCTCTCTAATGACTATCTTGTCATTTGATGTCTCAATGATTTGAAAATCATTTTTTATCGCTAACAACAAAATTAAACCTTTCAGGAAGAAACTTACAGAGATAAACCCTATTCTCCTACCAATGATAGAAAGGGAAGTCAAGAAACTTATTGATGCAAAAATTATCGTTCCACTCAAATATTCTGAATGGGTAGCGAATTTGGTCCCCGTCAGAAAGAAAAATGGAGAAATAAGGCTCTGTGTAGATTTTAGAAACTTAAATCAGTCATCCCTCAAATACAACTACTCGCTCTCGAAAATGGATAATGTTCTAGAGAAGGTAGTTGGAGCTAACAAGATTTCCATGATTGATGGTTTTTCGGGTTATAATCAGATTGTTGTTCATGAAGACGATAAAGGAAAAAATGTGTTTACTACTCCATGGGGAACCTTTATGTACGATAAAATACCATTTGGTTTGATGAATGTAGGGGATAATTTCTAGAGAGAAATGGACATTGTGTTCATCCTTGAGAGAGACAAATTCATTGTTATTTATCTTGATGATTTGATGGTTTTTTCTAACCTTGATGCAAAACATTTGATACACCTCAAGAAAAACTTTGAAAAATGCAGAAAGTTTGATTTGTCTCTTAATCCCAATAAATCACATTTTGTGATGCAAGAAGGTAAGATTTTGGGCCATATAGTGTCAAAGGAAGGAATCAAGGTGGACCCTGAGCGAGTTGAGGCTATAGGCATGATTAATATTCCTATGAATAGAAAAGAAATTCAATCTTTTTTAGGAAAGATCAACTTTTTTAGAAGGTTTATTCCCAATTTTGCTGAAATAATCAAAATGATTACAAATATGTTGAAGAAGGACAACGAAGTGAAATTAACTGTTGAAGCTAAAGCATCTTTCGAATGCGTCAAGAAAGCTATAGAGGAAGAATCAGTGCTAGCAAGTCTAGACTATACAAAGGAATTCTTAATCTTCTCATTCGCTTCTGAACATACTGTTGTAGTGGTACTCCTACAAAAGAATGAGGAAGGATTCGAGCAACCAATAGCATTCTTCAGCAAAATCCTCATGGATGTAGAATTAAGATATGATATATTTGAGAAGAAATCATACACAATGGTGAAGGATCTCAAGTCCTTTAGAACATATGTACTGCATTCCAAAATAATCGCTTCCAAAATAATCGCTTACGTGCCAACAAATGTTATGAAATACATCTTAGTTCATCCAAACAGTAATGGAAGAAGAGTTCGATGGTTGGCTAAAATTTAGGAATTTGATCTAGAAGTGAAACCGACCAAGTTAGTCAAAGGTCAAGGCCTGGCGAAGCTATTAGCCGAAGAAAATTTCAGGGCACTCGGGATAAATAACCTCAAATCATGTGAATCCCTTCTGAACATAGAGGAAATTGATGATCATGCACCTACTATTCGAATTGAAGAAAAAAATTTCGCCTCTAGCGGGTATCACGATATTGTTACATACCTCCTTACTCTTTAGTTTCCAAATGAAATGACTCCTTATAAAGCAAGGACTTACAAGATGCACGCAATTAAATACTGCATTATTGATGGCCAACTGTACTGGAAAGACCCTCTAGTTTTCTTGTTATGTTGCCTAACA
>JZKD02S1696896.1:42759-57266 GCA_000966675.3 Picea glauca
AAGGGGTTGAGATTTTGGGTAGAAGGTTAAAAGTTAAATCTTAAGGGTCATTTTCTGCGTATAAGTTTAGAGCCCTAGCTTATTAGTCCGTAGGGTAGAATACCCAACAACAAGGCCTGACGTGCATTGGGTCAATGAGCAGCCAAGGTTAAACCCTATTTGTCGTAGTCATGGTAAAACCTTAGTCGATGTGACCATGTGAAGGAGTGACTCCATTGAAACCTATTTTTCTTGAACATTATTTTGTATATATTTTAATTATTTATTTTTTATAAATTTTCAATTGATCATCTCAAAATCAAATATTTTTTATAATAATATTTTTTTTATACTTTTTTTTTGTTTGGATATAATTATTGCATTAATGTGTTATCCAACAAATTACACCTATATTATTGTAACCATATAAATCATTCATATATTAATTAATCGACAACACAACATTTTACAACATTTGATAATGCAATAGAATAAGAAACCCATTTTATTATATATGAATAAGAGACCCATCATCATACACAATGGGATAATGTAAAGACCCAAAATAATCAAAATGCAACCAATATGTAATTTTTACACTTATTGGTAATATGTCCTCATGCAATTGAGACATTATGTCGAGTACATTAAACAAAAACCCTGAATTTCACAGAGAAATATTCCAAAACATGCAACTTACAGTAACATTCAATTATATTGATTGTCATTCGTCACTTGAATTGGTGTCATCTCTTGAGATATGTGCATTCCTCATCTCTTCATCACATGTAGATGATATTGTACTTCGGTTATTTAACCTAATGTTTTATTGAACGATTTTTTTTTCATGTTTTTTTTGTTCATGTTCCATCTACAAACATAGAAATAAAGTGTATTAAGTAAATTTACATTTTTATATATAGTATAATATACATGGTTGCTAAATAAAAAAACCTACCATAGAAACGAGTGATTCATAAAAAATATGCATGCTTTCAAATTCATGTCGCATGTCGTGTCTCAAAATCTATTCTATTGGATACTCTCCATACTTTGCTTCATACATGTTTAATACACCATGACAAAGCATTGTCGATATAATTAATATAAAGGTTTCTCATGGTTCCATTAATTATAAAATAAGAGAAGTTAAACAACATACCTAGTTATAAATTGTTCAATTAAACCTTCATACTTCAACATATACTCCCAACCTTCACTTTCTCAATGTTGATCAATTGTTTGGTTGACTCATCTTTGTATGCTAGAACATATTAGAATACATTTGTGGATGAGTGTAAATTAATTATTTAAATTTAAATATCACAACAAATATGAAATCTTAAGTAAGTCTCAAAACATAAGTACTCACAAACTTTGCAATCAACCCTTTTATTCCTTGTTGTCATGTCTTATGTGTTGAATGGGTTTCATTTTTTCTTTTCTTTTCTGCAACAAAACAATTTAAAATTAGTATTTCATATGATAATTAAATTTGATGTACATAAAAGAATAAATAAATGTTTGTGTACCTCTGATGCATGTTTTTGTTGGGATGTCTCCTTTTGTTATGCAATTATGTTCATTTTCATTACCATCTCCTTGTACACTTTTTTGGACATCCCTACTGACATGTATTGTCTTTCTCTTCATTTGTCGCTTGGAATTTTCATAATCTTCCATAAAAATTTAAAAGAAAATATTTTTTTTAAATGGACATGAAAGTACATATAGCAAAAAAAAACATTTTGGTAATGTTTGGAACATATTATAGAAAAACATGTTTAGTAATAATACTTTTTAAATGTTTCTTTTTTGTTATTGTAAGTTTTTTCTATTGCAAGTCTCGCAGGTCTTGATGACCATTGCTCCATAAATGCTCCATGTAGTTCATATATAACCTGATTCTTGGAGTCATTGGATTGATTTTTGTATTGCAAGTGGAAAGTACATCTATACTTTCTTTCCACTATATCCCTCAATGTCATGTAAAAGAATTTGCCCTTATCAATAACTTCAAGCACCAATATAGATGAACTAATGAATAAGTTGTTATCATCATTTACATCCTTCATATTTTTTTCCTCTTAGGATGAAATTCCATTCCCTCACTATTGATCCCTACATAACATTAAAAAAATGTGAAATCGAGTGTTTATAACTTGTTAGCGATTAATGTCAAGAAATTCATTTTTAGTAAAACGTCAAAGAAAAAATCCATGTTGAATACGTTTTGATCCACCTAATTCCTCTTTGCAACATTTCCAGAAATATTTTATGCTCTTTTTTACCCAGATTGTGAACAATCTTATCATTTTTTTGCTCCAAATGACACGCATTGAAAAATACACATCATTAATTAAAACCTATAGATAATTAAAAAATATAATGAAATTTGTAATAAAACTTAAAGAACTTTCCTTGTTATATTGTTGGCATGAGCTACCATCGTGCTCACTACAATAAGTTGTTTTTCTTGAACTTTTATTGGCCATGTTATATAAATAAAATAGGAATCATCAGATATAGAAATTATCAAATAGTTTTACAAAATAATATGTCGGTGTGTATAATAAAAGAGTATGACCTGATGCACTCCACATACTTATATGCACTGCTTCCCATTACTGCTTATTGTGCACCGCCAAATCCATATGCATATGATACTAAAATGAATGGTATTTATATTTTAAACTAACCAATGTTGTTGATAGAAATATGCGCACCAAGGAGTCATTATTGTATAGTGCGCACCGTGCACCATGAAAATATTTTTTGAAAAAAAAAACTAACATCGATAGGTTTTGGGATCCAATGAAATGAGTGGTACCATTGCAACAGATACTAAATGCCCCATAAAAAATTAAAAAACCTCTATAAAATGTATAGCTTAAAAAAAATCCCCTTGTTAAATATAGAGAGGGGAACCAATAAAAAAAATAAGAAAGCTAGGTCTTCCAATACCAAAGGTAACTATGAAGCCCTTTTCATTTTTTTGAGAATGCATTGAAAATAGTTTGAATCAAATAGGGAAAGATTGAGATCATTAATAGATGAAATCACATACCTGAAATTTCTCATTTGTAGATTTGTATGTGGTCACTATGTGGCCTACGGTGATCCCTTCCAAATTTGACTCTTCAAACAAATCAACCCACTCCAAAGTATTTGTTGGTAAATATCTCTTGCACAAATATCCCCTTTAAATTTGTCCAAAATAATGAAATCATAAATAGTTTTTTCATTTATAAACACATATATTTTGAAAAATGAAATTCCCACTTGTTTTTTCGCTATATATTTGTTATGGGAAAAATCCCCCTAATCTGGGTCTAGCGACTAGGAAAAGCCTTGACACCCTAAAATAAAAAAAATATTATATTCTACCCCAAAACAAACACAACCTTACGATAATTAAGAGAAGAGAAGTAAGATAGAAACATATACCTTAAGTCCTTCTGACTAATGTCGATCCCTTCTGATTATTTTTTGTCCCAAGACTGCATGCCTCCTCCCAAAGTTGGTCTAAAACAATTCTAGAGAACAATCTAGGAAAACACATGCTTAATTATCAAGATTATCTAAAGAGTTAGTTAATCATGAAAATATTCATAAACATAAACACATAGACATAAATGTCTGGGACAAGAACGTTTCTCTTTTATTAATAGAAAAATTGGAGGTTACAACCCAAACTTTGTTGGCGCTCCTCCACGAACCTCGCTTGGGTTCCTCTACTTTGTATCCAAGTGCATTATTATCAATACTATATTCACCACCAACATGCCAATCCAAGGGGAAAAGGATGGATGGTATAAGGAAGATGGATGGAAGGGAATGTCGAGGATAAAACTCAGAGAAAAATGCAGAAGGCTTGGGAAACAAGGGAGAACATTTGGCAGAGTTCTCTTGCCTCTAGTTTGATATATCCAAATGACCACCCTAGGGCCCTTTTTATATGAGAAAATGATTGTTAATTTGTTTCTAGAAGGGATACATGAGGTAAGATGGTTGCAAAAACTAAGATAACTTGTAAACTTCACCGGAAAGCAAGGATTTTATATTTTTTTGTCACTTTTTAGAGTGCACGTGTGCTTTCAGTAGTACAACAAGAGTATGTACACGAGATTCTAGGTATGCAACTAGAGTATGTACGTGCTCTGCATATGCAACAAGGCATGTATGTCATATAAAAAAAATTTAAGAAGAACTCCATCAAAATGGGTTGGCGGATGTATGAATGAGTAGGCCAACATCATGAATTAATAGAAGTGGCATTTTGAGTTATAACAATATTTTGGTGCATTGATGATAAACCCAATCATTTTTTTTTGTAACTTACCTTTTCAGTGCGCTATACAATTTAGCGCACGTGTGATTTAAATAGAAGCAGTGTTCTTTAAAGCGCCCTAGTGTGCTTTGTACACATAAAACCAATGAAGGAAACATTTACATTTAAAAACATTCATTTATTTTTTTTCTATACAATCAATGCGATACACAATTTTAAGCACCCTGGTGCACTATCTACATAATAATGCATTAGTTTCAATTTTATTGACATAACAAAAATGCAAATATCTGCAAATAAATTTTGTGAAGATTTTGATTTGTGGAGGCAGTAATGAAGATGACGCTTCGGTGCTTTTCATAATTTAGCACATCGGTGCCTTCTTATATACAGACGCACTTGCACATCTATAAATAATTAAGAGCACCAATAAATTTCAAAATCCATTCGATTTTTTTTTGAGGTTAGATTGTTCTATTCTTCCCAAACTTTCTTTCAAGAATTCATTCACGTATTGATGATGGTTTTCACTAAAATGCAAGAGAATTTTTTTTATAATGTCAAATGGCCAATTCTTTAGATTCTAGCTCATTCCATATCATTGCAAGTTTGTCAAGTTCTCCCCTATAATTTGAAGTATATCTTTTATTTATAATTCATTTATGTGATAAAATTTATGTCATTTATGTGTGTGCATTTAAATAATTGTTCATTGAATTTTGTAGGATCATGATTTAGGATCAAGTTCAGATGCACAAGATATTCCACCAATCAAAAAATGCCTCAAGCTCTTATCGAGAGAAAGATACCACAGGAAAATGTTTTATGAAAATGGACAGTTGCTTTACCTTACCAATTGCAACATTTCATATTCCAACAACCATCCTTGGTCAACAATATTACACCATGAATTGGATCTCTTTTATGACGCCCCACTAGTATGTGGTTGTTCAAAATGTAGAGGGTTGAATAAGGACCCTTGATGTGTAATATTGTCATATTATATTAATGATTGACTACCCAAAGTTGATGGTATAATACCTCCCACTGAAATCAAGAATCCAATAGGTAATATAGAAAAGACACATAGGAACACTTCCATATGCTCATTTTTTGAAAATTTGGAAGCCAGATCAACTAATTTTCATCCTAGATTGACCAACCTATCTCCTTTTGTTGATTCAATGGAGAGTTATAGTGAGACAAAGTATGATATCAATACTACCCAAAACATCTCCACTAGGAGATCGAAAATGTTGTATGAGCTAAGAGAAAAAACATCCAAGTACACACCAAAGTCTATTTAATTATTGGAAGGTAGTGATTACTTCCCTCTTCCTATACATGTGCAAATTAAATACCAAACCTATTACAATCGAGTTGTGTATGGTCCTTGGTCAACTTCCATGCCCGTTTTTTATGTTGGAATTGAATTCTCTTTTTGTGGTAATAGTTATACAATTTCCAAGTATAAAATATATGTTGCAAATCTTAGGTTGTTTATCCTTTCACATGTATTCATTCCTCCCAATCAATCAGTAGCACTTATTCCATTTTTTGGTCCTCTTTATAGTCAATCTAATTACTTGAATATTGTTAAATACAAACATAGTATTTCCATGTATAGTATGTGCATGAATGCTTATGCTTATAGAAACTTTAGTGGGAAAAACCTATTATATATCAATGGTCATCCTGAACTCATGGGAACATTGCAAGGTTCATAAATAGTTGTAGATCCTCATTGTTTAGTGAAAATTGTTCCTTTGAGGGACACTCCAATGATAAAGAGTTATTTATGAAAAGGAACGCATTCAAATTTGTTGTTGTACATGGAATATGTAGTTTGTCTCCTAGGGACAAGTTGTTAATAAACTATAACTTTCATAGACCACCAACCACTCGTAAAAAACTCCTTGCATTGGGTCTATCGTTTGACATTCCCTTGGGGCGTAAGAAAAAGACAACTGAGTAATTGTATTTTTGGTTTTTCAATGGAACTAATGTAAAGGTATTGCTTAATTTGACATTTGTTTTATAAAGTGGTTGGTTACATGTTACAATTATTACATCAAAGATAGGGACTAAGTCCTATAACATCTACACAAGAAGTTTTGTTTATTTTATTTATTGAGTTTTATTAATATTTTTAATATTTTAAAATATTAATATAAAATCAATTTAATTTAATATTCTTTAAACCTTAAGAAATTAATTATTTTCTTCACTAACCAAATCTTAATACTTAAATTTCTTTATGAGGAGATTCATAAAATTGGTGGTAGAGAAAAAAAAATCATAAAGTCATTTAAAGCAAATTGTATATATTAAAATAAAAATTATATATAAATAATAATAATAATAATAATTAAATATAAATATAAATAATAATAATAATAATTTTCATATTTAATAATTTAAATTTAATTAAATAAATTTAACTAATTATAATTTTTAAATAATATTTTTTTTAATATAAAAATTATAAATTTAATTATGAACAATTAGTATAGTGTTATCAATAAAATAAATGAAAAAATAACATTTCATAAGAGTAATTAGTAAAATTATATGTTTCATTCATTAACCAAAACCAATATTTGCATACATTTTGTTGTAGGGGCAAGTTGACTTTGTCGACTAGACCCAACAATTGACTAAGAGTTAGTCAACCGATTGTTGAAGTCGAAAGCATAAGTCGGTCGAGAGTTTTGTTAACCAACCGACCCGGGAAGTTAAGTAGTTACATTTTCCTGGTAACTGAATATATAGGTATAAATGGACAAGTATGTATTAGAAAAGAGGGATCCATTGTGTTGTATTGACTCATCGATCTAATAAAGAGTTTTTCTTTGGGATTCCACTACTTTGTGTATGTCTCTGTCTATATGCATATATATGTGATTCTATTCTTTATTATGTACTGAACTACTGGTAACAATCTCTTACTTTTCCCTAGATTACAACACATGTTGATACAAAATCAACAAAATGAAATACTTTCCATATTTTTTAATATAATATTCATCTAATACTTACATACCTTTTCAATAGAAGATTCATAAAGTTAGTAATAGAGTAAAACATTTTGAGCTCGGTGGGTTAGCTCGAGTGGTTGAGTGTTATGGTTATTACAGATAAGGTCTTGAGGTCAAATCCCCAACCAAATATTGTTGTTGATGATGATATTGTTGTGCCTCACTCATTGTCCCCACTAGGTTAGGCCCATAATCAGGCCAACAGTTTACCCTTTTTACCATCCATGAAATATACATGTCAAATAGTAAAACTACTAGCTAGGTCCACCACTATAGCCAAAGGCATCAATTCCTCTACTACCAAACGTAGAGGCTTGTGTATCAATACCTATGTCAAACATAAATGATGAAAGTATACTCTCATATGTCTCTCCACTAGAATAAATATTTGTAGCACTAGATGTGAACATAGTTTCCACATAATCAATAGCTTGTGACACATGTGGAGGAGTAGGAGGAGGATCGGTGGATGTTTACACATGTGGAGGAGAAGGACAAGTATCAGTGGATGGTGACACAAAAGGATGAGGAGGAGGAGAAGGAGAATCGATGGATATGCAGACACATGTGGAGGAGAAGTAGGAGGATCAATGGATGGTGAAACAAGTGGAGGAGGATCAGTGGATGGTGAAAACACATGTGGAGGAGAAATAAAAGGATCCATGGATTATGACACAAGTGGATGAGGAGGAGGATCGGTGGATGGTGCAGACACATGTGGAGGAGAAGTGTTGGTGCAATTATATGCATAATATATTACCAAACATAAATTATCAACCAAGATTCATAATCAGTAGAGTTGATGCACTATATGTGACGATAACTGATAGGTTCCTATGTTTGTTTAGTATATCTTAGATAAGAAAACCATTTAGAAACCAACACACTTTTAAAAATAACAATCTTCACACAATTCAAAAGCTGGAAGCAAAACTCATAAACAAGCAAAAGCTCTTTCTCAGGCGATGGACATGTTCATTGATGGCTCATTAAAATAAAAGATGAACTTTGACTCTATCTCATGGAGAAACTAAACTAACAACCATTAACACTTTGGGTATTCACAAAATTCCATTATAGGTGCATGTAGAGTGAGAGATGGAGGTCTTGATTGTGCATGTGTTAGAAATGTGTAACCTAATCAATTTTGGAAAAGAAATCTAAGTGTAGTGGGATGCTCCATTAAATCTCATGTATGGTGAAATATGGAGATCCAACTATTCCTGCATTACCACACTTTGCAACAAATTCGAATAGTGAAATCAAAAAAAATAACATCAAATCAAAATAACAGGTACATGAAATAAAAATCTACACTAACAAATTACAATGAGCTTACCAAGATGGATCGGTGGCCCTTGTCGATGCCAACATGGAAGCTTTTAGATCAGCATATGCTAACTTATAAGAGACACAAGATCACTGAATCCGAACTTCCATTAATCTTCAACAAGTAGGTTTACAGAAAGAGTATTTTCATGAATCCAATCTAAATCATAAAAATTCTCTCTTCAAGAACCAATCTTACATCCTAATAATTCTCCTCCCTCATGAAGAGAGGGCACTCTCTTTTATACATGAGAGATTTGAAAATAAGATAAGCATCTCATAATTACAGATCCACTTTTCTCTCAACCAATTTCCCATTATTACAAAATATAATCCCTTCAAATCCTCACACATATCTCTCATATATCTTGGATAGCATATGACAACCAAATCTCCATGATATTCTCCTTGGAATAGGCTTGAATTATCTCCTCCAATATTGAAATAGTAGAGGAAGTATTCAAGAAGTATTTTTGAATTAATCCTTCACATATTCCTACACATGACAAAGCTCACACATTTTTTAGATATATATGAAAACATGCAATTTTCTAAAATTTAATCACAAATTAGCTTTTAATACTAAAACAAATGATCTGGAAAATAATAAGGTTAAACCCATATTTAATTATGAAAATGGTATCATGAAAGGTTAATGGGGCGATGAAATGTGAAGAATGATGAAGGGAAAGGTGGATGGAAATATGACATTNAAAAAAAAAACTATCAATGTGCATAAGGAAACATCATTGAGTATAACAAAGCCCTTTTTGCATATTTTTGAATCATGTCAATATGTATATAAATGTTTATGAAGCAAAGTGCAATAGAGTATCGTTGGAAGAAAAAAATGTTTGTAAATGGTAAATGAGACGAAAAATGGTAGTGGAAAAATGGAGTGATGATAGCGAATATAGTCCCCCCCCCACTGAATTGGTTGCATGTCCTCATGCAATGTGGCATGATTCATAGAAG
Source organism: Picea glauca (assembly GCA_000966675.3). NCBI lineage: Eukaryota > Viridiplantae > Streptophyta > Pinopsida > Pinales > Pinaceae > Picea > Picea glauca. The sequence continues at coordinate 52,372 of JZKD02S1696896.1, forward strand.
TGAAAAGGAAAGGGAGCATGGTGAAGGATTTTTCTAAATTATTCAGTGCTAGTAGTAAGGAATTGCATGATTAAAGAGTAGAAAACAAAATACCTCCACTTACCCAAAATGTTGATGAACTATGCTATAGGAATATGGTTGATGCGACTGTTGGAGCATGGAATATGTCATTGTTGTATGATCATGTGAAAGGTGACTACTACTGTAGCTGAAACTACTGTCACTGTTGGATCAGAGAATGTGAAGTGGAGGAATCTGAACTATTGTTGATGAATCATGGAAAAGAGGAAGTATGAAAGTGGAATTGTGGTACTCTCATATGGCTAGAAAAATATTGTTGCAATTGTTGATGGAGTCATGAAAAATTGTGTATTCTTCACCCGTTGCTAAACCCGATGGTACAATTCTAGTCATGCGAATGAATGTGTCGATGTTGAGCATGAAGAGAAGTCATTGGATTACCAGCGATTGATGAATGTTGTTAACCAATGCGAGAAAAAATCACCATTGATGTCAATGAGTGCCAAGGTACCCGAGTACATAAGTGTGAATGAATGAGCTGATGTCAAGCCACTTGCAAGATCTGACGATCAAGGGACAGTGATGTATTCCCATGATTGTCAGCGCGAGAAATTTCCATTAAGGAATGCAAGCCTCTAGGTACTCAAAAGGAACTCTAGTCTATATCCCAGATAAGGTGTTGAGGTCAATGGGGCAAGACTTGTTGAAAGGTGGGCCTTAAGGAATCCCACATCAGTCAACGCGAGTTCTGATAAAAATATTCGTAGGACTATAAGAAAGATCTCAGTAGAAACAATGTTTAAAACAAGGCAATTTAGTCATGAAAAATGAGATGGATAGTTTTATTGACAAGGCAAAATGAACTGAAAAAGATAAAGAGATTTATGCGACTCAGAAAGATAGGCGTGTGAAAATTCATGAAGGATAAGGCGATGGAAAGTGGACTTCAAGACATGGATGATGAATAATCTTGGAAGGAGAAAGGTAAATGATCATGTCATGGTGTAATTGGTTTTATGAAAGATGGTGGTGTAGCGGCAAATGTCATGACATGTGCAATAAAAAAATGATCTCCTTCAAGATTTTAATAAAGCATGATTTTCTGAAGAGTTTTGCGATTCTTGAGAATCGTTGTGGCATGGAATGTGAGCGTCTTCATTCCTGCAATCAAACTTAGTACTAACCCTACAATAAAATTTGTGAGATAATCATAAAACATAAAATGCGAGATTAAGTACGAATGCGACAAATTAAAGAGATAAAAAGTGTGTTTTACCTGTTGTGTGATTATTCCATTGTTGATTGTTGCTTGAAGTGACTTAAGAAAAACAAATTAATGTTAAGCATATTGTTTTCAGGAATTTTTGGTGATCCATTTGCAATTTATTATTATTATTATTATTATTATTAACATTTATTTTTTATTTTTTATTTTTATTTTTATGGTTTTTATTATATATATACCTAATGTTTGTTTTTATTTATATGTTTTTTAAAAATTTTGTTTTAAATTTTATGTTGTGTTTTTTTTTTAATTAAGTTTTATGGTTTTTTTATTGTTTTTTATTAAACAAAAAACAAAAAAATAAAAAATAAACAACTATACATATCCCTATTAATTTTTTTTCTATTAAAAATAAACAACTATTAAACACACACAAAAAATAAAAACAATAAAAAAAAAATGGGAAGGCACCCAATTGATAATATCCAAAACGCATCCCTATGCATATCGTGGAAATCTCAAAATGAAATTCTTACCTCCTAGAAATCTGCAATGATAAGGTTGCTAGCTGGCTAATCTTCTAGCACGAGGCTTTTCTGTTTGATTATTGTGTACATAGGTAACCATGTGTGACTTGCTTTTCTAGAAATCGGTGCTCAATTGAATGAGACAAATCTCTAAAATGGAACGATTAGACGATTCTTGTGATGCATATTAAATCCTCTGATATTTATGAGCAGTGCTTCTTTCATGAATTTGAGTTTGGCCGCCACGAAGGGCTTCCCATTCATTCTGTCTTCTTCAGGTAGATTGCAGAACCAGTTCTGCATCCGTTCCAGAATCTGCTTGCCAGGTATCGATTTCGTGGCATAGTTATATTGTTTTCAAGAGTTGGTGGAAGCTTTGTAACGGGATCTAAAGATTCACCATCCTTTGCTGTATTTTATGTATTTGTATGAATCTGCATGCGTGTAACCACAACCCGTATTGGATTGGTCAAAAGTACATTCAAACACCCAGATAATGCTGCAACAAGAAGAGAAGAAAGCATTCCAATAGAACCATTTCATCTTTTTTATTATGCAAGCTCGACCATCAAAATATCGATGAACTGGTAAACACAGGAGCACTCAGCAAAATCATAGATCTCCATTAAAACAGAAGGAGAGGTGAATCCCGAGGGGATCTATTGCGATTATAATTTAACTCTCCATAACAGTGCTAAACTCGATAACAAGAAGGCCATGAATGTGAATACTGCAATTATCCCAATTATCCCAAGCGTATTCTTCAGGATCCACTCCAACGAGGCCAATCACTACTTCAATGAATCTAAGGATGACCTCACTGAGACCAATCCCTGCACCAACGAATGTGATGGGTCTCATGTTGGGCTGGAATTCATGGATCTGGAGTTCTCCTCAGTGGTCCTCGAATCCACTTGACTGAAGGCATTGAATGTGATCTTATGTCAATCATGAAAAAAGTATCCCAATGCAACCACTGTGAGGAGATTGTAGATATACGTGGAGGGGGTGAAAAACTGACCAATCAAGAACAAGCCTGCGACCGATCTAAAAAACGAAAGGGGTAGGAATAATTATGCGCCTGCAGCACCTCTGGACGGAGAAAATCCCAAAAACTTATGCAATTATATAATTCTCATCACGCAGTCCATTGGATCATCTCCACTGAGGCCCCTGTGGCTCGTTTTCTATATGAATTCCCACTATGAAGATCAAAGGCATGTCACATGGCCAAGTAGGAAAGGATGCAGTCTCTTTTTGGAAACACAACCTAGGTGTACATGTACCATTGTTAAATCCTACTACAAAGAAGGAATATCCATCCAAATTCCATGACTAGAATGTACAAAGTTTTACTACTATTATTTTTCATTATTTCTTATTTATTTATTTATTTCTTCCTCTCTCTTTTTTTTTTTTTAATATTCCTAATGCACCTAATGTTTTATTTTTATTTGCAGTCAAGGATGCCCAAATTTGTTTTATTTTTATTTGTAATCAAGGAACTGCAAATTTATTTTTCTTTTATTATTATTATTATTATTATTTTCATTTTATGTTTTGAAAAAAATGAAAAAAAAATAGAAGAACTTAAAAAATTATTTCGCAAACTTATCGAAAATTTATGCGCAAATGGAACAATTGTAGACCGAAAATAGATTAGGCAATTTTTTGTAATCGTCAACAATTAAAATTCTTCTTGAAATCAATTTTAGTTATCCTATTTCTAATCCTCGCGATCACATGAAGTGCGAAGGAGAGCATACTTATTCTAAAATTAAAAAAAAACTTGAAAATAACGTCCTACCTACATTACACTAATTAAAAGTTAAATATTAGTTACATGTAGTCAAATATCCAATGTAACCATAAGCGCAATAGTAATAAGAATATGTTCACTGTGAATTTCGCAATTGACAATCGAAAATATACATAAACTTGGGAAATTAAGTGTTGAAACTGTAAATTAACAAAATAAAAAGAAAAACTAAATGGATCTAACCTAGTACCTACTTGAAACCATCATTCGATAATTCTTTAGTAGGCATAGTTTTCTCTCCTCAGATCATGCCGCAACTCCTCACTGTCCTCCTCGATATCATGCTCACATAATTGTTCATCATCAAATGTGCAGGGTTCCTTGTATGTTGTTTCTTCGTTTGCCTCTGGAGGAGTAATTAAATTTTCAGTTGATGTCAGGATCTCCTCTTCCCAAGAAGAAGGGATCCTGACTTTTTCTAGGATCTGAGTGAGTTGTTCCAAGCTTATACTCATATTTAAACCATATTGAAAAAGGAGAATGATTTATCATCAAAGATTTGAATTTTACAAATAAGAAATTAAACTATTTGTAAATATAAAACACATCAAAGTTGAACTCCTTGCATTAATGGGACCCTGCTGTCACCAGGTTACCGATTCACACAAGTTAGATCATCATAAATAAAAACTAAATTTACATAAATAAAAACACACTTTTGCATAAAATAAGGAAGAAACACACTTCTGCATAAAAGGTAGAGGACAACCTAACTTTGGAGCAACCCCACTAATGTGGATGCACAGTTTCTTACCTCTTGTCTTACCATCTTCTCTTCGCCCTTAGGTCGTTCATAAAACTAATCCAAAATCATTAAATAAATTTAATTCAAATGCTACCTATTACCATTTACAACTCCCCGATAACGACGCCAAAATGTTGGTGCGATTATATGCATAATATATTACCAAACATAAATTATCAACCGGGATTCATAATCAGTAGAGTTGATGCACTAGATGTGCCGATAACAGATAGGTTCCTATGTCTGTTTAGTATATATTAGATAAGAAAACCATTTAGAAACCAACACACTTTTAAAAATAACAATCTTCATACAATTCAAAAGCTGGAAGAAAAACTCATAAACAAGCAAAATCTCTTGCTCAGGTGATGGACATGTTCATTGATGGCTCATGAAAATAAAATATGAACTTTGATTCTATCTCCTAGAGAAACTAAACTAACAACCATTAACACTTTGCGCATTCGCAACATTCCATTATAGGTGCATGTAGAGTGAGAGATGGAGGTCTTGATTGTGCATGTGTTAGCAAGGTGTAACCTAATCAATTTTGGAAAA
>JZKD02S1696896.1:58227-68338 GCA_000966675.3 Picea glauca
AAAGAAGATAAGCATCTCATAATTACAGATCCACTTTTCTCTCAACCAATTTCCCATTATTACAAAATATAATCCCTTCAAATCCTCACACATATCTCTCATATATCTTGGATAACATATGACAACCAAATCTCCATGATCTTCTCCTTGGAATAGGCTTGAGTTATCTCCTCCAATCTTCAAATGGTGGAGGAAGTATTCGATAAGTCTTTTTGAATTAATCCTTCACATATTCCTACACATGACAAAGCTCACACATTTTTGAGATATATAYGAAAACATGTCAATTTTCTAATATTTAATCACAAATTCCCTTTTAATACTAAAATAAATKATTTGGAAAATMATAAGGTTAAACCCATATTTAATTATGAAAATGGTATCATGAAAGGTTAATGGGGCGATGAAATGTGAAGAATGATGAAGGGAAAGGTGGATGGAAATATGACATTTCTGAGTCCCAACAAGAAGCAGAAGGAGTAGGAGTACCAGGTGTTGTAGAGGATGAGGGTTAGTCTCCTAATGGGACATATAGAGTGGATTCGTGACCAAAATCCATCAACATCTTGATGTGGTCAAGGGAATATAAAATATGACATATCAGTGATGTCATGTCATGAGGCAGGGTCGCCCATATCATAGACAAATTTGGTACCCATAATATCTCTCGAAATGGTATAGGTAACACTCCATGTCTAACCATCATACCACATTAGTGATCTTCCACCTATATCTAGACTCTCTGATCCAGCCTATGTGGCATGTTAGGTCTATGTACTAGAGGCCACTACTCCACTGCCTCTTCCACCTCCTCATCCTATTGGGGTGGCACATCTTCAACATATGTGACAATTTCTACAAAAAAATAGATAATAATAATAAAATAATTGAAAAAAATGTTAGAATAAATTACATGTGCATTAAATAAGACATAAAAATATGAAACTAGATTTATTAAAACATAAAGATAATATTACCTCTTTGATCTAGTGCATCATTTGTCATAAATAAGATGTTTAGACATCCTATCCAATCCATCTCCATGTATGGGTTGATGGGTGTTCTATATGCACCAAATCCCTCAATTAAATTGTCAATCCGAGGTAAGTAAACTTAGATTTGTAGCACTATATATGCCAAGGTAGAAAATGTAGAGGTAGTATAGTCTAACTAAAGAGATGGTCTATCTGAGGGCTAATCTACTTAAGCAAAGACTATTAATGAGAGAACCCTATCAGGGAACTTAAACTATTTACCCTAAGTAACTTTTAAACAATGGATTGATGGATTGTCCTAAGGAAGCAAATGAAAACCCTACTTTGAACACAATATAATGAGCAAAATCAAGCCATCTATTTAATCTATTCAACTTAGTGAAAAATAGAAACAACAAACTAATCTAATCAATCTATTCAAATTAATGAGCAACAACAAGTAAACAAGCAAGCAACTATCCTATTAACACTTATGCAACAAGTAAACTAATCAAAACTACTCAACAGGTAACTAATCAATGATTAAACAAGTGAACTCTATTCTTAAGATAAAACTCATAATTACTTCTAATCTACAAAGGAAAATCTTAACCTATTGAATTAAAAGCTTCCTGATAGAATTCAAAGATTAATAAAAAACTATTCTTAATCTACAATAAAAATAAAATTCAAATATAATGATGATGATTATGTCTTCGGTGTCTTATGACATCACGATTGCATCTAACAATTATCGATAGCTCAAGAGGAATAATTTCAATATTAACTTCTATGGAGAAATGAAAAGTATGAATCAAGCAATCTAATGAGAGCTTAGCCATCATAGAAAAAATATCAACTACCCTGAAAATCCATGTGATATCTTAATTTATGCATTAATAATCAACGATAATAAAACGTTATTCTACTTAATTCAAATGTAGTCTTATGCTAATGTAAGCAAATTCACACAATTGAAAACTTGTAACTAAAATCTTAACTCTACTTTTACCTCAACATACTACAATGGAATTGATAAGAAAACTAGATAAACAAACTGAGAATTAAAATCAAATCTAGCAACTATTCATCCATTGAAACCTTGCCAAAGAAACCATGTACTCTATATTAAATCAATACTTTGTTTTAACTCAATACTATGTTTTAACTATTCTATTTCAACCTGCAGAAATTCAAATTGGCATTTAAGCATACAACAAGGTTAGTAGCTAAGCTTGCAAGCTATGTACTAATAATTAAAAAGGCACAACATATTAACAACCATCCTTTACAAGAAACCTACAAAAAGGAAATTGAAACAATTAAGCTATGAACAACAAACACATAGCATGTAAAATGATAAAAACACATATAACAAAAAATGAAAGAAATGACAATTGCACAACTCGAATACACAAGATAACTATCTAACAATTCACCCAGACCACTGGTGGGCCCCCCAGTAGGTCATGGATACTCCTCAACAATGAATCACGAGCTAAATCAACATGATTATGGAATTTAAATTAAAAATGCAGTCTTGCACAAGTTTATGGAAATGTCTCGAATTACACAGCAAAACAATTCTATCAATCCCTCACAATTATTCACTATTCTTGTCTGACCACTATTGTGGCATTTATAACAGTTACAATTTGAGAGGTCAACCACTGGAAGGGTCGACCTCCTGATCTAAAAACAAAAAATTTCATTAAATACGCTATAACTGCCTATGGCTTCTAGAAACCAAACGAGCCACTCAATGCTCATCATAACAACTTAATACAAGATGTCAAGAGCTCATTAGCTGGAGGCCACAAGGGTGAACAAAACCCATGTTGTCGATTTTCCCAACATAGGCCGTTGATATAACAACCGCCAACTCACCCACATTTTTAGTGTTGGATGCAGTGTCAGACACAGTGTCAGATGAAGTACTGGACACAGTGCCAGATGGAGTATCGGATGAGTTGTTGGATGGAAACATGCCATGTGATTCTTCCCTGTGACATACAAATCACACATTAGCTTCTTGTAATCATTAAATCAAGATAAACTAAAATCAAAATCATCACGAAACATCAACTACATGTACTTGGCATAAGCTATGATGATTTTCTATGAAATCCTTCAAAACTTCTTCAAAACGGTTATTAATACATATATAATATTGATCAAAAAGTATTCAATCAGCATCATTAAAAAACCAAATCACGAGCCCAACATTACCCCCACACCTAATATTTTGCAGGTCCCACTGCAAACAAAAATGAATTTCCCCATATGAGTAGACTTGTTGAGAAGGATTAGATTTAGAAGCTTCTCCCTCTTGTCCTGAATATTTTGTCTTATGTCTCTTATGATGTTTTAATTGTGCCCTGAGGTTGCGATTGGTATTGGTCATTTGATCAACCAATCGTTGGAGGGAATTCACCTTTGCTTGTAGTATGTCATTGTAATGGTGAAGATGCTTATCCAAAGTCCTACTCTCTTCCAATTGTTGTAGCAACTGAACATTTTCCTATTGTAAATTTTCAATGGTTGGAGTATGATCAAATGTCTCAAAGGAGGGCTTGGATCCCTTGAAATATGTAGAAAGTCTATCAGTTTTGGGATCTAGTATAGGCATACGAGAGGTAGGAGTAACAGGGGGTTTAAGAAAAGAAATAGGTTCAGATTTTGTCTCTCTATGAGGATCCAATTCTTCTGCAAACACTTCCTTGAGTCTTTTATGAGGGTTTTCGAGATCTGAGGATACTTGGATAGGGCCAGATGTCATCAGGTGTTTTCATAAGGTTTTCCTCTTGTATTTCAGGCACTCTTTCGAAAAGACCCTCTCTTGAATCGATTAGCTCCTCTCCTATTTGTGGGGACTATTGTTGGAAAACTCAGAGGAGGGTGAATTAGTTGTTACTGTGCTTAAACAATTATGCCCATTTTAAACTTTTTACAAAACACTCAATGATGATCATAATGATACAGGGAAGTAAGCAATAGAATATTAAACATCAATCACACACATGAAATATACAGAGACAGATATTTCTTGAGGAAACCCATAAAGGGAAAAAACTCTTCTTCTTGATATGATAAGTAATCTTAATTTTCTTTACATTATCATTCTTATGAGCTCCAACTCCTCTTGAGGCTACAACCTCTTTTTTACAAGTTGCAACTTGCTGAGAGCACCAACTCTCTGGTTTCTCTAGCACCCACTGGAAGGAAGCACCAACTCCCTAGTTTCTCTAGAACCCACTAGAAGGAAGAACCAACTCCCTAAGTGTTCCAACACCAACTGGATGGAAGCACCAACTTCCAGTTACACAGGCACCCACCTGTATAACAGAGAAAAATAGTTGTCCCTTGCACCACCCTACCACCCTGGTTTTTCTGGATGCAACCAGACAGAAGCTACAACTCCCTGTGTTCAAGCACCCACTTGAAACTATGAGGACAACAGTCCTCCCTAGCACCTCCCTACCAACCTGAATTATAAATATTTTCTTACAATGATACAGAGTTTATCAATGGATTACCAGTCTCATCATTGTTCTTCTACATTTCTTTGCTCTGCCTGCATCAGTGTCTTTCTTCTCGCATCTCCTTGAGATTTATGTTCTTCTACTCTGTCTTTGCATGCACACATTGACTTTCTCTTCCTCTCTCAAATATACATTTATGTTCTATTTATTTCTTCTGCAGTTTATGCTCTTTGTATTATTTCCATTCAATGCATTATGACTCTTCTGTGTGTTTCAACTCTTGCACACAACATGCTCCTACTAGCCTAAATAACTCTCTTTAGAAGCAACCCCTCTTCTTTTCTCTACGTATATTTATCATGCCAAGTCCTTTGCCAGATTGTCCATGAAACTCATCGTCTTCTTTGGCAGTTACTATGAGTCGGTTCATCATCAGTGGCTTATCTTGATATTCTCTTCTTTCTGTGGCAATGTGATACTTCATCTTCTTTGTCACATTTGAGCTTGTCCTCTCTATTGAAGTTATAGACTTAGACACTTTTCCATCTATCAATTGTCTCTATGATGAGTCTTCATTCCACTGGTAGTTACCTCGAGACTTTTCAGCTCCTCTGGTGATCACCCTACATCTTATTCAAATTCTCTAGCAAAAAAAATCAGTGGTTTATGGCAGTTACCCGGAGACCCTCTGTGTGCTCATGCCTTTGGTGCCTTTTCCCTTCTTAAGAAAAATTCACAGTGGGCATTAGCTTTCCTGGCTAAGCCCCTTCTTTTCACATGACCACAAGTTGTGATCAGACACATATCCAAAAGGTGCTTCACAATCTCGGGGATCTTCGATGTGAATCCTAGTGACGTCATAGCTCCTCCCTTAATCCTTCGATGATGTGACCTCCAACTGTGACCAGGGGCCAAGAAAAAGGGTGCTTCACAATTTTTCATATCGTGAACTCCTATTGTGAGATACCTAGATTCTCCCAAATCACGATATGAGAAGTGTATCTTAGCAACATGCTAGCTCCTCCCTTAATATTTTCCAATGTGACCATGGTTATGACCATACTCTTATTCCAAAGAAGCTTCGTGATTCGTGAGATCACGAAATTTATCGTGCCTAATCAACAAACCACGACATTCCTCAATCGATGGCCTTGATCTCTCCTTCACACTTCATGATTTTTCAACTCGCGATGTCGGAGGTTAGAGAACCTCCTTTCTTTTGAATTCTGAAATCATGCTTTGCCATATCAATGGTCACGACTCCTCTTCGATCCAATAGATTATATCTCATCATGACTTCACATTTCATGATTTAACGCTCTATGTCAGATCAACGTCCCATAGCCCTTTGTGATCCAATGGTCCAGATCGTATCGAGACTTCACGTTTCGTGAAGTTGGAGGACTACTCACCTCCCTTATCCCGACTTCTGATTTTCCGAAACCTGCTCCATATCAACGACCCACAACCCTCTGTGATCCAATGGTTGTGCTCAATTCATGAAATTTAACTTTGCGATGTCTATGGACTTCTCGACATAGTTCTTTTGATTCATGATTCTGTGAATCTGCTTTATTTGCTGCCACATGTCCTTCCAAGATGAAAAACTAGGATTACTTCATAGCTTTGGAGTGTTGACTGACTCCTGGGCTTATCCTCCTTGCAACTCCACTAGATCTAATGGTTTCTAGTCCTTCACGCTCAGATCCAATGGATGGGATCTATTCCTCTCTTGCGCACTTGTTCCTCCTGTCTAGACTCTGATCCAACGGTCTAGATTCTTCACAGTGCTCAATCTGACAGCTAGTGTCACTCCTCCTTTTGAGCTTACACTTCCTCTCGAATTGGAATAATCTCTAAGTGTCAAAGGCCTCAACCTTTGATACTTCTCCGAGTCCTAATGAATTTGGGACTCGTCTGCATTTTTGAAAGTGCTATCTCTCCTGAGCTTTGATATTTTCATACTATTCCTGTAATCATTCCATCGTTGTTGTTGTTATTTCTTGTAAACATGCCATCGTGGTTGTTTTTCTCACCATCAATTACAAGCACACTCTTTTTGTAAACATGCCAACAATATCCCTTTTTGTCATTGATGGCAACCATGAAAGACTGCACTATTCTACTTAGACCTCCAACTGTAGCATCCATGTTGCACCTTTTCTCTCCCTTTGACATCAATGTCAAAGAAAACATGCTCCCCCTGAGTTGTTGTAGTACTTTTAGGAGGTATGAGATATTCAACCAACACATACTCCCCCTGACAGTATGGACTCGCTTAGGTGAGATTAGGGATGACACCCAAATTCTGATGAAGTTATTCAAAAGGTGTCTTGGCTAGGGGTTTAGTAAAGATGTCTGCAATTTCTTCTGTGGAAGGAATATAATTCAGCTGAACAACTCTGTTTGTAACCTACTCTTTGAGAAAATGATACTTTATTGGGATATGTTTAATCTTTGAATGGAGAAATGGATTCTTTGAGAAACTAATGTCACTGGTGTTATCACAGTGAAGTGGAATTGGATCAGTATAAGTTACCTTCAAATATGCAAGAGTTTGTAACATCCATAAAATCTGAGTGCAACAAGTAGCAGCAATAATGTAATCTGCCTCTGTAGTTGATAATGAGATAGATCCCTGCTTTTTACTAAGCCATGCTACTAATGAATCACCTAATAATAATGCACCTCCACTAGTGCTCTTTCTCTCATCCAAACAGTTTGCCCAATCAACATCTGAATATGCAGTTAATTGTAGGTTCTTATTTCTAGGATACCAAAGACCATAAGTCATTGTACCCTTCAAATATTTGAAGATTCTCTTGACAACTGCTAAGTGAATTTTTTTAGGGGTAGAATGATAACGACCTACCATTCCAACAACCTACATTATATCAGGATGGGATGTTGTGATGTACAGAATACTGCAGATCATTGATTGATATGTTCTTTGATCAACATCATGTGAAATATCATCTTTACTAAGATTGCAACCAACCACCATAGGTTTACTAATAGGAGAGGAATATTCCATCTAAAACCTCTTTAGCATCCCTTTCAAATACAGTTCTTGAGAGATAAATATCCCTGCAGAAATATGATTGATTTGTAAGCCAAGAAAATATGATAGTTCTCCTATCATGGACATCTCAAACTCAGTCTGCATTGAATTAGAAAACCACTAAACTGAAAGGTCATTAGTGCATCCAAAGATAATGTCATCTACATAAACCACAACAACTAATAAATCATCACCTTTAGATTTATTATATAGATTACTGTCAACAATACCTTTCTTGAACCCTTTGTCCTGTAGGAATTTTTCCAGTCTATGATACCAGGGTCGTGGTACTTGTTTTAGTACATATAATGCCTTCTTCAACTTACAGACATAGCTAGGATTATTAGTCAGTAAAAATCATTCAAGTTGCTCCATGTATACTTCTTCTTCTAGGTCTCCATTAAGAAAATCTAACTTAACATCTATCTGATATACTTTAAAGTTGTTATGACATGCATAGGCCATAACCATTCTAAGGGCTTCCAATATTGCCACTGGTGAAAAAGTTTCATCAAAATCTTGTCCTTCAACTGGTGCATACCCCTTATAGACCAATTTGGCTTTATTCTTAACAATTTTCCCTTGTTCATTTATTTTATTCTTAAACACCCATTTGGAGACAATTACATTCTTATCTGCAGGTCTAGGAACAAGCTCCCAAGTTTTGTTCTTATCAATCTGATCTAGTTCCTCATTCATTGATTTTAAGCAATTTTCATCTTCACTGGATTCATTGAAGTTCTTGGGTTCCACCATGGATATGAAGGCTATATGTGATTGCTCGGTGTTTTTGATTATCCTTCTCCTAGTTTGTACAACTTTGTCTTTTTCACCAATTATCTGAATTGGAGGATGATTCTTTTGAGTAATTATGGAGGAAGAATTTGATGTTGTCTGTTGATTTGAGTATGCCTGAGTATTTGCATCTTCATCTGACTCATATTATTCTTGTTCTGATTCTTGGACTTGTTCAGCTTCAACTTCACCTATATCCTTTGTTGTTGATTCAGTATTGCTCACCTCTCTTACTAGGACTCCTTCATCAACTTTTATTTTAGTACAATCAACCAATTTATGTAGCCTCTTATTATAGCATCTGTATCCTTTATTGTTTGTAGCATACCCTAAGAACATGCCTTCATCAACCCTATCATCATACTTGCCAAGGTTCTCATTATTATTATTTATGTAGGACTTACTCCCAAAGACTTTGAAGTGTTTGATTGTAGCAGGTATTCCATGCCATAGTTCATAAGGTGTCTTTTCACTGTGTGGTCTGAGATGAGATTTGTTAAGAATATGGATTGTTGTGTTTATTGCTTCTACCCAGTAGGTTTGACTAATGTTCTTCTCATTCTTCATGGACCTGACCATTTTTTGAACTGTTATGTTTTGCCTCTCAACTACTCCATTTTGTTGTGGGGTTCTTGGGATTGTGTATTCTCTTTTGATCCCATGTTTATCACATAATTCCTTGAAATAACTTGACATAAATTCTCCTCCTCTGTCTGATCTTACAACCTTTAATCTGTTTCTTGTTTGATTCTCAGTTAAAGGCTTAAATATTTTAAATTTATCAAATGCTTCATCTTTTTCTTTGAGAAAAGAAACCTAAGTGAGTCTGGAGTAATCATCAATGATCAGCATGAAGTAGGTTTCCTTCCATGTGCCTTCCTATCTTGATGGTCCACATAGATACATATGAACTAATTGGAGTGGCTTTTCTGTTGAAGTAGAGTTCTTGGATTTAAACTGTGCCATGGTTATCTTTCCTACTTGATAGGGTTTACACACAGAATCTTGTGGCTTTGATATTCTCGGAGGATATTTTACTACCTCAAGATATTTGATCTTGATTAAGTGGTCAAAGTTTAGATGTCCAAGTCTCCTATTCCATAACCAACTCTCATCATGTTTCCTTAGATGACACTCTTCTCTATCTTCTTTTAGCACATATACATTATTATATATCCTTATGCCTTTAGCCGCCACTTGTCCTAAATTTACAGACTTTATCTTACAATATTTGGAAGTGAACACCACTTCACATCCTCTGTCACACATTTTACTTACACTGAGCAAATTATGTTTCAGCCCATCTACAAGTAGGACATCCTGGGATTTTCCTTTGCCATTACTTAAACTCACCATCCCTTTACCCTTGATTTTACCTGGTTTATCATTTCCAAAGGTCACATTTCATGTTTTGCCTTTACTTATAGACATAAACTTATCCTTGTCTCCAGTCATGTTCTTGGAACATCCACTGTCTATATACCAGGGGTCTTTTTTTTTTGAGTTGAAAGTACTAGACCACAATTTTCACTATATTTCTTTTTCCATGTGCTGACATTTTTAGCCAAGGGTTTTATCTTTGTATCTGTTTTGTAATTCTTCAAATGAAAGTTTGCAACTTTATGGCCAAAGTTATGATAGTTATAACATTCGATATCATTGTTCAGTAGGTCAAAGTGATTGGTGCTACGTTGTCTATTCATTGGCTTCTTAGTTCTATGTTGTAAATTGTTGGAAGATTGGTTGTTGTCATTGATGTCAACCCTAGTCATGGGTTTTGGACCACAAGATTGATGAAA
>JZKD02S1696896.1:70895-85607 GCA_000966675.3 Picea glauca
ACCCACTTGAAACTCTGAGGAAAACAGTCCTCCCTAGCACCTCCCTACTACCTAGAATTATAAATATTTTCTTATAGTGATGCAATGTTTATCAATGGGTTACTAGTCTCGTCACTATTCTGCTACACTACTCTGCTCTACTTGCATATGTGTCTTTGTGCTCGCATCTCCTTGATATTTCTATTCTTCTGCTCCATCTCTTCATGCACACATCATATTTCTCTTCCTCTCTCAGATATGCATTTTTGTTCTATCTATTTCTTCTGCATTTTATGCTCTTTGTATTATTTCCATTTAATGCACTACGCTTCTTCTATGTGTTTCAGCTCTTGCACAGAACATGCTCCTACTAGCCTAAATAAATCTCTTCAGTAGCAACCCATCTTCTCTATTCTACATATATTTATCATGCCAAGTCCTTTTCCAGATCGTCCATGCAACTCGTCATCTTCTTTGGCAGTTACTCTAAGTTTGTTCATCATTAGTGGCTTATCCTGAGATTCTTTGCCTTCTCTTGGAGTGCGATACTTCGTCTTCTTTGTCATATTTGAGCTTATCCTCTCTGTTGCAGTTACAGAATTCGACACTTTTCCATCTGTCAATTGTCTCTATGATGAGTCTTCATTCCACTGGCAGTTACCTTGAGACTCTTTGGCTCCTCTGGCGATCACCCTACAACTTCTTCAAATTATTTGGCAGAAACAATTAGTGGTTTCTGGCAATTACCCAGAGAACCTCTGTGCGCTCATGCCTTTGGAACCTTTTCCCTTCCTGAGAAAACATCAGAGTGGACGTTAGCTTTTTTGGCTAAACCCCTTCTTTTCACATGACCATGAGTTGTGATTAGATGCATATCCAAAAGGTGCTTCACAATCTCGGTGATCTCCAATGTGAATCCTAGTGACGTTCTAGCCCCTCCCTTAATCCTTCAATGATGTGACCTCCATTTTTGACTAGGCGCCAAGAAAAAGGGTGCTTCATGATTTCACGTATCGTGAAATTTTGTTGTGAGTTACCTAGATTCTCCCAACGCGCGATCTGTGAAGTGGAGCTTAGCAACATGATATCTTCTCCCTTAATATTTGTCAATGTGACCATGGCTATGGCCATAATCTTATTCCAAAGGTGCTTCATGATTCATGAGCTCACAATATTTGTCGTGCCTGATCAATGGCCCATGATATTCCTCAATCGACAACCCAGATCTCTCCTTCGCACTTCGTGATTTCGCGACTCACGATGTCGGAGGTTAGATCACCTCCCTTTTTTGAGTTCTAAACTTGTGCTTTGCCAGATCAATGGTCGTGACTCCTCTTTGATTTGATGGCTCAGATATCATCATGACTTCTCATTTCTAGATTTAGCACTCTGTGTTAGATCAACAACCCACAACCCTCTGTGATCCAATGGTCCAGATCTTATCGAGACTTTGTGTTTTGAAAAGTTGGAGGACTAATCACCTCCCTTCTCCTGAATTCTGATTTTTCAAAACCTGCTCCATATCAACATCCCACAGCCCTCTGTGATCCAACGATTGTGATCAATTCATGAACTCGTAGTTCACGATGTCTGTAGACTTCTCGACGTAGTTCTTCTAATTCATGATTCTATGAATCTACTTTATCTATTTCCACGTGTCCTTCCCAGATGAACGACTAGGATTACTTTGCATCTTTGGAGTGTTGACTGTCTCCTTGGCTTATCCCCCTTGCATCTTCACTAGATATAACATTTGCTAGTCCTTTGCACTCAGATCCAATGGATGGGATCTGTTCCTCTCTTGCACACTCATTCCTCCTATCTGGACTCTGATCCAATGGTCCAGATTCTTCACAGTGCTCGATCCGACAACCACTGTCTCTCCTCCTCCTGAGCTTACACTTCCTCCCAACTTGGAATAATTTCTAAGTTTCAAATGCCTCGACCTTTGATCCTTCTGCGAGTCCTGATGACTTTGGGACGCTTCTGCATTTATGAAAATGCTATCTCTCCTGAGATTTGATCTCTACATACTGTGCCTATAATTATTCCATCGTTGTTGTTTTTCTTACCTATAAACATGCCATCATTGTTGTTTTTCTTACCATCAATGAAAAGCACACTCTATGTGTAAACATGCCAACAACTACAGGGAAGCCTTGTTGAATTACCTCTTGTAACTTTTTGGGTGTAGGATCAATAGATGTTGAAGGAAGTGGGGAGTTATCAATAGGCTTCTTAGTCTTCTTGCCCGATGAGGTTGCAGGGGTATCAAAAAGTTTCTTAGTCTTTTGTTCCAGCAAAGGGGTATCTTGAGTAGGAGGGTTTGGAGTCTTCGGAGAATGGATTTTGGATGGATTAACACTCCCTAGATCAAGTGTTTTATTTCTATTCTTGATTGTAAGATGAGGGTTTGAAAATTGGTAAATGAACTCATCCCATGTTTTCCCCTTTTTCCAACTCGGTTATAACAAGTAGTTTGATGAGGCCATGGTGGAATAGGATGTTATGGGGATTGGTTACATTCTTTCATACTTGGGAAGATATATTCTCAAGACTTTTTAATAAGTAAAAAGGGAAATTCAATGGCTTATTGAATTGAAAATGAGCTAATAATCGAAAGTGGAAAGCTTTAAAAATGGAATATCTACCTTCACAAGTGATCATTCTAGTGATGACTATTAGAGGTTTAATTATCTCATCTTTAATCCACTCATTGGAGTATCCCTTATCTCCAGAGATATTCTGAAACTCAGGTTTGAAGATCCTTTTGTAGCTCGCGCATGGAAACTTGTGATTTCTAAGCCATCGATCCCCAACTCTTGGAAGCTCTGTGGCTGAGGCAATTGATTCCTTAGATACCAGAAAGGTCAGATACCCCACATGTTCCATCCTTCCATCAAATATAAGGGAAAATTGCATAGAAACATCGTCATTGTAGCCCTGCAAATGAGCCAAGAATGGTCCCCACCCTACATGAAGGAACACTTCCCTACACTGTGTGAACTTGGGGATAGAAAAGAGGTCAACATAGGAGGAAAACGCATACCATTTGGGCATGGTGACAGTGTGGAGAAATGTATAGAGGGTGGAATTCGACAGAGGATGGGCACAATCAGGCCGAGGATGAGCGCAATAAAGAAGAGGGAGAATGCAATTGAGCAGAGGGTTAATGCATTACATAAATGGGATAAAATTTTGAGCAATCCCTCTATTTTTGAATGTGCCCAAGGTGGAAATGATTGAATTCATTGATGAATTCATCACACACAATTTTCCACGTGTGAGCATCTGTGCACCAATTTTGAATTCAAAGAGCATATTTTGGGAGGCAAACATAATGATGAAGGAGTTAGATCAATGTCCAAGTCTTCGACTTGGACATTTGATCATAAAAATATTTAAGAATTGTATCATTTAATCTCAATTGCCATTAACTAACTCAAATAAATTCAAATGATTCCTGGTTACCTGAAATCGTGGACATTTACTGAGTGTATACATCTCATCTGATCCTTCATATGGTGCATCATTCGGCACCTCATATGGTCTTTTAAATGGCACCTCATACGACATTCCATATGGTACGCATGTGCGGAATGAAATTTGTTCATCCTGTAATGGATGTTTTATCCATAGTATTCAGTCTTAAAATGATTTTAACAGTCACAGTGAATAGGAGCAGAGGCAGGATAAGAGTGTTCCATTATTATTTTTTTTTCCATTGTGCTCACACAATCCATTCCTCTATCTTTCATATTATAAGGCATGTAATCACAACTCTGTAATGAATAGTCTGTAAAGAAAAACCATTTAAGTGGTTTGTCAAAGAAATGTACATCAATTTATAACACATAGGGAATTAGCATCTCAAAATAAAATAATTGTTGATATAATAGCCTGTATCATGAAAACAATACACATAAATTTTTACAAAGATTCTACTTCTTCTAGGCAGAGTTATTATTTTTCAACTCATGAAACCCCTCCCCCGCACCTAAGTATTGTGACACCTCACAATAAAAAAATATAGGAAACCAGTCAATTCTCCCAATAGCTGAATATTTACATCTTGTTAAGTGTAGAGATAAATTTCACATATTTGTCTAACGATATGGTTAGAATATGGCCCCACCTATAGGATAGAACATCCTATATATAGTTAAGAAGAGTTAGGCAAGAGAATTTTGAGATATTATCAAAGTTAGTTCCCAATGGAAAATTTATGGATTTCATTAACCTTATCTTAACCATACATACTTTGTTTCATATTTGTCTACAGGTAATGTCGTACATCAAGACAAGTTTAAATTTCTTATTTATTTTTTGTCAAATTATCATCCTTGCTAGGTAGAATGCCCCGCTGCCAACAAGCCTGTTTAGTACTCCAGTGGGTATACCTAGTCATACCATAGGCCGATACCTATTGCCAAAAAACTTGTTTAGTATCCCTATGGGTTATCCTCTTACACCCTCAGAGGTTGGCCCTCCATCTTGTAATATTTTAGTATAATATTTCTTTGTGGAAGAAGATGGGGGGACAACTCTGAAAACAACTTTTTTCTTCTTTTTTTTTCAATTGGAATGGTATTTATTGTAGAGGATGAATTTCTGTTACATATTCCTTAGTGATTTTCCTCATGTAAGGGGTACTTAAGCGGATGTAGCCTATATAAATATATTATATAATCAAGCATTTTTAGTGTGTAGTGGATGGTACCATTGGAAAAGAACAGAAAGTTATCTTTAGGCTCAACTCACTTTCTTACTTCTTCTTTTTTTATGTTTCCATGGCTAACCGCTAATGATACCTCCTTGTTACTCTTTAATAAAGATAATTTACTCACTTACTCATGGTTCTTGGGGAAACTGTATGAGTGACCTCTAAGATTGATGGTTACGGTATCACTTCCTTATATAATGGTGAAGGTTTAAGAGCAACTGTTATTTAAGATGCCTTCAGAAAAAGAAGATGAAAATATTTGCAAAAATGTGGTTAATTACAACAAGTCATTATTCATTTGATGCTTAGTAGACAACGAGGTTCAAGTATAGAAATATTTTGAACAAAAATCCTTCTTTTATATTTCCTTGAAACTGTCTACTCCTGGTGAAATAAATACCTATAGAAATCTCTAGAATTGTCTATCAACAAAATTCAAAATTATTTACATATGTACAGTCAAAAATTCAGAAAATCATTCAAGAACAAGGGAGACTTCCTGATCTACTAAGGCTAGCTCCTTGTTAGTTGATATGACCTGTATAAAATCTTCTTTGGAAATGGGCCTATGATAAAGTTTTATTCGTTTTCCATTTACTACAAAGGAGACTTCACCATTGTCAATTGTTTTGATTTTCACAGCCCCATTTTCATACACCGTGACTACCTCGTAAGGACCTGTTATAGCAAAATTTGACTCACCCTATTCAATATTTCATAGAGGGCCTTGGAAACTATCACAACTCCTCACATACTTGGCAACATTCTTGAAAATGTTAGACCAATAGTAACCTAAATGTAGCACCTTATATGTTGTATGTTTGTCAGAAAAATGGCCATCACATGGTCCATCATGACAACTTCGTAGTATTTATGGTATCTCATATTCTCAGACACATCTATGAATAATCAAATCAAGACCTGTACAAAAAAGGTCATGGCCAACCCAAGAGTAATTGACACTTTGCATAATAATTCTACATTTTTCATGAGGTGACAAATGAGACGGTAACTTCCTAGTAGCCAAATAGTTTTCCATTTCCGCAAACCACGAGGTATTTATAGAGAGGGAAAAAATGTGCTCATATGGGAAACTATCATCAATGGGATATCATCATCCTCATTCTTTATGCGTGAAAGATAATCTTCTACAAAATTCTCCTTTCTAGGTCAATCAAGAACGGTGATATTAAACTCTTGCAATAGCAGGAGCCACCTAGTCACTCGGCCATTAGTTATGGGTTTATTCATGAGAAATCTAATGGCAGAGTGATATGTATGTACAAATACTTCATAACCTATGATGTAGTGGCGAAACTTATTGATAGCATGAACTACTGCCAATAATTCCTTCTCGGTAACTGTGTAGTTTAACTCGACAGGGTACAAGTTCTTGCTCAAAAAATAAATGGCATAGGACTGTTGGTCTTCTTTCTTCCCTAATACCACTCCTATTGTAGTGTCGTAGGCATCGGTGGATATGTGCCATAGACAAATTATCTTTCAGGGTTTAAAAATAAGTTTGACACTGCTCAGTCCAAAGAAAATCAACATCCTTTATTAACAATCCAAACATGGGTGCAACAATCTTTGTAAAATTTTCAATAAACTGCCAGTAGTATCTAGCATGTCCAATAAATATTCTCACCTCTTTCTGCATTTTGGGAGCTGGAAGTCTAACAATGACCTCAATATTTGTAGGTTTGACTTTAATCCCTTAAGATGAAACATGATGTCCTATAACCACTCCTTTAGTCAACAACATTTTACATTTTTCATGACTTAAAGATAGGTTCATTTCTTGGCATCTGATAAGGAATTTTTCTAAATTATCTAAGGCTTCCTGGTAAGTATTTCCATATACTGTGAAGTCATCCATGTATACCTCCACACAATCATGAATAAGATCAACAAATATCCCTAGTAATACTCATTTAAATGTGGCAACAGCATTACGCAATCCAAATGGTAAGACCATATAGGCATAGGTGCCCCAAGGAAAAGTAAAGGTGGTGTTGTCCTGGTCCTCACGTGCTATGAGAATTGGATTGTACCCGCTATATCCATCTAAAAAGGAGAAATATTTCTTTCCAGACAAGGTATCCAAGACTTGGTCAATGAAAGGAAGGGGAAAGTAATCCTTCAAAGTGGCCTTATTAAGCTCTAGGAAATAAACACAAATTCTCCATTTCTCGATCACTTTCTTTGTAACTACTACAAGCGGGGATACCCATTTACTGTTGGAGATGGGATAAATAAATCCAACATTTAATAACTTTTGGATCTCCTCTTTTACTATATCTTTCAGTGTTGGGTTCATCTTTCTCTGGGGTTTCCTAACATGTGTTACTTCCCCCTAGGTATATATGTGATGATTGCATGTGTCAGGGTGTATACCCTTCATGTCAGTGTATTCCTAAGCATATGCTCCTAATTGTTCTTTAAGGATACTTACTAATTTCTTTTGTTGGTCTTCAACTAGTCCAGATTTTATATGTAGAAATTTCCTTGGACTAATCTCATAGGGCATGGTATAAGATGTGGTAGACTCATCTATCTCGAATATGAAATATGTCAAAGACAAAATAGATGGGTCCAATTATTCCTGAAATTCTTCCCCAAATATGTACTCAAATTAGGGAAAAGATTGTGGAAAATCAACACACATGATAGTACAAATAAACTGGTTTAGCACATTTTTTGGTGTGTGCTCCTGAAGTGCCCAGGAATGATAACTTGGAAACATGGGTTCTTCCTAGTCTTCATTCTCATATGGAAATTCAAGCCACCATATATTCTCCATGATAGGTTGGGCTTGTGGATATATGGTGAGCTTCTATATATAGAGTCCATTTGAGATGGTCATTTCTCCCTCTCTACATCCAATAAATGCATTGGTTGTGGCTAACCAAGGTCTTCCCAAAATAACAAGATGACCTTTGGTAGGATCCTTTGAGTGGATGACCAGAAAGTCTACTGGGTAGTCCCATGAGGCTAAAGTAACTATGATATCATCCAAAATTCCTTCAGGTATAACCCTAGTCTTATCTACTAATTCCAAAATGGTTGGGGTAGGCCTAAGAAGAGGTTTTAACTGTAGTTCCTCCAAGGTAGTTGTTAGAACTCTATAAATTTTGTCCAGCTGAATAGACAAACGATAGAGGTAACTGTTTCAACCTAATTTAGAGCTGAAGCACTCGCCTGCTCAACTCAGAGAGGGCTCTCAACTCAGAGAGGGCTCTTTTGTGTCACTTGATATTTCAGTGATAATCAGTGGCTAGATTTGGTTTGTTTCGGGGTTTTTAATAAAGTTGTTGGAAATGAAGGGGAAGAACACTCAGGTCTATGGAGTCAAAATTATGAAAGTGAATGAAAACAATGACCATCCGGTAGAACTCTCCAGAGGATAAGGCTAAATGAGGCAATGAATCTGAGTTATATTTGAATTTAAGTATAGTGTAGGAAGAAAGGAAAATAGATAACTGCATCAGAGCATTACTGAAATGAATTCTGAATTTGTTAAGAAGAAATACACACAGTTTAAATTGCTAAGCCAAGAGCATCATAAGACAAATTATGGGCCTTTAATCCTCCAATTTAAACAGAATAAAATGAAAATGGAATAAAATATCACAGGAAATACATACAATAAAGGAAGACAAAGACCGTATCACCACCATTAGAATATTTTCATAGAGACTTCAAAATATTTTGTATATATATTCAATTTAGCTTCAGAAAATTACAATAGAGTTCGAAACAACCAAAAAGGTTCCCTTGTACTTTTTCCAACATTAAGTCATTCAAATGCCACAGTATTTATACAATTCGATTACAAAGGTTGAAATGAAATGTTTTAGCTTCTACAACTGATTATAATAATTTCAACTGACAGTCTTGGTATATGAACCGATTTACAATGATTACACAAAAGATGTTTCAAAACTAGGAATGGATTTCTATGACTGCTCAGCTTCCTTTATGACATCTGGCTTGTCCTGATCTTCTGTTGAACTTGTTGGTTTGGTGACATATGGAGGTCACTTACTGGTTCCGGGAAAACTGCTTTTTGTCTTTCCCAATCGCACGATTTCCTTCCACTGTGAGTCAGAAGGAATATCATAATCCATCATATCCTTTATTAAAATATCCAGGTCAATGCACATGGCGTAGGACATAGTCGGCAAGACAATCTTCACTGTTTTAAAATGATTCAAAATATCAAAGTTTGTGGCCAAATACTCTACCAGACTTGGGCCTTTCAGAATCTCCTCCATAGATTCAAATTTGGAATGATCCATTCTACACTAAATGAGGAGATAATTGTAGTATTCTTCATTGTATAATGAACCTTTTCCATCCCAAAATGGTGGGAGGCCCTTGATAAACAATTTTTCAAATGTATCCTTAAACTTGAGTATGTTGTGCTCCATTTGGATAGATTTGTTTTGAACTGATTTGAGCAAGTTATGCTTGGCGATGATCCTCCTAGCCCAAATGATCAACGTAGTTCTTTCCTTTACCCCAATAGTCTGAAGATCAGTAGTGGACACATAATTCAACAAATCAATAACGTTCTGGGCCCATTCCAAGGGTTTCTTGGCTACTTTTTGATTAACAATTGTTCACCTTCTTTGGGCCATGGTAGCCACGATGTCTTTGTGACTTATAAAATTCAGATAAACCCTGAACTTAGCAGCCTCTGTAGCAATAACATCCCAGATCACATGTTTATCTCCTTGTAACAGTTTTTTACCTTTTAACCTCATTTTCATCTTTCTTACCCTCTCTTGCAAATATTAGTTTTCTCTTTGGAGTGGAGCCATTTTTTTCATCTTTTATTTTCATCTCTTTTTTAAACTTTTCTAAGGCCTCCTTAAGGCTTTTGATTTCCCCTATCTATAAAATCACTTGGGACATAGCTTGAACCAATTCATTAGTGCTTGATCCAGATTTTGTATTAGCATGTACAATGAAAACCATATCTGATGTTAATACTTGTCCTTGTAACCAATTTTCTTTCTCTTTTTCCAGCTGCAACACTTTAGCTTTGTAATTTAGTGCTTCTTGTATGAATGTCTCTTTTTCTTTCTCTAAGGCTGCTAGTTTTGTTTTTTGTGGACGTTCTATGGAGGACATCTTCAACTTTTTATTTAGGCTTTGGATCATCATATCTTTCTCATCTAAAGAAGCCTTTATCCCTTGAGGGCCTTCAGATTCCAATATTTTGACCTATGTTTTCCAGGATGTACTGGATGCTTTCTCCTGCTTCAATTGTCCATCTAATTTGAGTGCATGTGTTGTCAGTCTTGAAACCCTCAAACCTAAATTCAGATAGTCTGAATATAGCATGTCACTAACATTTCTGTGGAACTTTACTTTGTTTGGGGCACCAATACTTTCATAATGCATTTTGATTTCAGACACTTTATCATCATCAACCACTGCTATGTTAAATGTCTTTCTTTAAATGTCCCTGACTGAGAGTAGGGATGATTTATGCTCGGATATATTTTCTACCTCAGGAAAAAAGTATCTTATTTCACATTTGGCCATACTTCCTTTCACATCATACTGGTTCATTAATTCTTCTTTGGATTGATAAAATTCCCCTTGAGTTTTTCTATACACATGTTTCCTGCTATTGATAACCCTTGAGTTTCTCTCACTTTGTGGCATGCTTCCTATACCAGTCTCTTCGTTCTTGGTTGTACTTTCCACCATCTCCCTGCTCATTTTCTCTTTAGTTTCTTCTTCCTCTAGGTCCACTACCTGAGAAGATGATGTGATTTTCATTTTCTTGAGAATATTTTGCTGACTACTAGCACCCAATGCCTCTGTACTACTCCTCTTGTTATAAACACTCACCTTTGGAGCTTTAATAATAAAATTTGGAGAAGCTTTTTGTGTCTAGACTTGCTGAGGTTTAGACTCCATTTGTTGTGTGTGATCAATATGCAAAGTGAATTCCATGTTCGCATAGGTTTCCAAGTTGGCCAATCTATCAAATTCTTCAACTTGCTCATGTTCGTAGGGGATTTGTCCGCTCATCAATATTATTTTAGATATGATCAAGTGCGGTTCGTATCTCCTCCCCTGTAAGTGTGTAAACCCAAATTCACTAAGTTTGTCTTGAATATAAGGTAAAAAAGACATATTCTTTACCACAAAGGGTCCTACTATGAAAGGAAATTTTAAGTTAGTTGCCTTGTGCGCTTTCAGAAAATGCTCGGTCTATGAAATGATCCTTTGTTTGATAAACTCTAAGGAAAATATTATGGGAGTCAAAAAGACTGGTAAAAGGTAAGATCCTTATTGATAGCCATATACCCAAATCACAGTAGATTGTATGAACAACATCCAATCTCCCACCCTGCTCTCTGGATTTGGTTGTAAGAAAATTTTCATTTCTTTCAGAACCCTTGGCAGGTCTATGCCAAAGATAATACTATACACCCTAGACATGATATTATTGATGAAAATAAGCATGGTGATCCTCTTACATTTAGTTGAGATGAATGCAGTTTTAGGGAATTTGGTCTTGTTCGATTCCAGGAACATTCTCAACAAGTGCATGTAGTATATGTAGTGTCTCAATGAATTGAAATTTACGAGTTGTTGATGCATATTATCAGCGATGAACCTGTCGAAATGGATACAAACCGACTGACTAGAATCTAATATAATAAGGTCAACGAGAAACCTAACATGACTTCTACTACAAACTTGTCATTATCCAACACTAAAATTTGACTAAGCAGGGAACAAGCCCACTGGACCTCAATAACCATAACGTTTGCATTGATAGGTAATGATAGACTTTTAGAATGGTTTTCAAGTTTGAAAATGGTTTGCAGAAACAGGGCTTTTACTTCTAAGGGGCATTCTCTGTAGACTGTGATCATTTTATCTTCCTTGAAGGGCTCGGACAAAGTGGGAAAAGGCTCTGGTATACTGAGGGTGTGTCGAAGTGACGAGCTATCTATTTCGCATAAAATCTATGACCCTAGCTTATTCAAAATGATTGTTTCTTCCTGCGAATACTTCTCCGCACACAAACTTACGAAATCAGAGAAAGCGAAAAATACTTCTACGATATAAGGGATAATGGAGGCTTGAAACGCTTTGAGGAAGGGTATCCACTTTCCAACATTATCTAACAAATTCGATCTAGACATGGAAATGGGTGAGACTATTATTTCTGTATCAAAAACATAGTAGTTCCTGTCTATTAGGGATTCTTCTCTATAGGCAAGGTCTTTCTCAGTTACGGATAAAATAATAGGGTTAGCTTCCATGACAAAAAATACCTATTAAGCGACGAAGAAAGCACGAATTTGATCGAATTTTGAGCTTGAGTTTCGAATGGATGGTTTGCGCCAATTTTCAAAAATTCAAGTGCTTTGGAATATTATAGAATAATGACATGGGGCCCTCCTTTTATATGTGTTTTTCGATATTGGGGATTGGAGAAAATGGTTTCGGGTAGATCGCTTTTCACCTCGATGTGCCTCTGAGGGCACCACGCATCCACAAATGAAACCATGGTATTTTCCCTAGCCTTCCTTCGAAAAATTATCCTCTGTGATACTTCAATGCCCGATATGTGTCTTGGTCGTCGATATGGGTTGCTCCAATATCTACAGTCTGTCGAGTCCTACCATCTTTCGATATCAGGGATTGGAAAGAACGGTTTTGGGTAGACCGGTTTTTGTCTCGATGTGCCTCTGAGGGAGCCACATGTCCATGAATAAAACCATGGTATTTTCCCCAGCCCTCCTTCAAAAAATAATCTCTCGCGCTATTTCACCGCTCGACATGGGTCTGGGCCGTTGATCTGGACCACTTCAAGATCTATGGTTTGTCGAGTCCTACCTTTCACGCTTTCTCTATATTTTCCCATATGCCACCATATGTGACCTTATCCTCCAAAATATCGTGCTTCCACAGCGATGTATCTCTTCCCTAAATTTCTGAGACTTGGATCCTATCTGAAAATTTTTTATGGCAATAACATTGGCTTCAACTGGGGATGCTATCTTCCCTACAAAGTAGAAAAGAACCTGTTATAACCCTAAATTGCACCAGACATTCTTATCTGAAATCAGGCCATCTCATTTGAATTCTTTTCCAAACCACTATTGAACAACCTCTTAAAAAAACACTCTTTTTGAAGGCATACATACCCTTCTCCACTACTGCACGTGTGTGTACACTGGTTGACCCACTACAGCCCGCGTATACCTAAAAAGCACAAAAAAACGGAAAGTTGCAGATGAAACACACAATTTTGGGTAAGTTAACTAAACTGATTGACCATCCATAGTTGGTCACTCAACAAAATACCTATCCCTTTCTAGCCTATAAAAGAAGGGGTAGGGGTCCCATTTGGAAGGAGGAAAATAATAGCAAAGGAACTATACCCGATTTAGTATTCCCCTTGCCCCAACCTTTTGTAACTATTGTGTGAAGAGAAGCATATATAGAAGTAGTTGGAGCACAGTTGAAGAGGATCCCAGGACCAGATTCAAGGAGCAGTGGCCGATCTCACCATTGTAAGGTTACTTTTGTGAGATTAATAAAAAAAGTACTTTTCTCGTCTCGCCATATGAGATTGTCAATATTTAAATTTGATTATATTTTGATAGAATCTATAACCCATTAATTTATAGGTTATATGCATGTGGAGTCTTTTGTTTTTCTTTCATGAATGCAAGTCACCATTGGGAGGAGAGTTGCAGTCAAGGAACGACCAAGCATTAAAGGGATCGACATCAAACAAAGAAACTAAGGTACAGTAACCATATCTCTTTATCCTTGTATTTTCATATGAGTAATGGGAGTTATGCTTGGTATGTTGGTAAAAAGTAGGATACTTTAGGTCATTTATGAATGCATGATAAAACCCTTAATGCTAGTTCGTAGGAGGGATTTCCCACCCACAATAGAATTGGCGACCATACTGGGGAGTCTCTAGGGTTTTCTCGGGATACTTTTTGGGTATTTTAGAATTGGTTTATTACCTTTTTTCTAAGTTTTTTTCAAGAGTCTGAGCTTGTAGGGATTCTGGTTTTCCATACCAGAACTCCCTGCATGATTGCTTAGCTGTTTAATTTTCATCCCAAAAATTTACAGAGGTATACACGGCCTACAAAAGCCCTACCTGCATATACACGCAACCTACCTTTCGACAACCCACGTATATTCGTTGGGCTGCTAAAGTGTCAGTTGGGTGCTTAAGTCCAAAATTGTTTTAGAGGCAGTCATCCTCTTTCCCTGTCAGGAGTGATCCTTCTTGGGGGTTTCCTGGATTTGGCCATAGTCACTGTGTTGCAATCTATACCATAGGAATAGCCTCAGATTATCTTTGTTTGATCAAAATTTTCCTTGCATTTTCTTTGCCAAAGTTATTTTCTATGTCTCTAAGGGACTTTGGTTTTTAGTACCAGTGCTCCCTACCTAGGCTAGATTGTGTTTTTCATTTTTTTTTGAGCATTTACAGAGCTATACGTGCCCTGCAGTATTTTTTCACACATGCATATGCGCTCTACCTTTGGACAACACATGCATATACGCTAGTTGTTGTGGTGACAATCCTGTATCTATGTTGGGGAGATCTTTTGATAGAGAGAGGCAATCATCCTCTTACCTGTCAAAACCCAGTCTTTTCGGGGGTATTTTTGGTCTCTGCCCTAGTCTCTGTGATCATAGTTGGTAGCCTAGGTTTTGACCATAGCATAGTTTTCTTTTCATCAAACAAATTTCTTGAATTTTCTGTAGTAAAGTCTTAGACAAATCTGTGAGTTTTTTTTTAGATCAACCTTTTTTGAGTTTTTGGTTAAGTGACTCACTGTGATCCACAGTAGGGCCAGAAGTGATTTTGGTTTCTGTTTTTTCTTCACTTTATCATTTTGCTTGCTTTAGAAGAAAGAAAAGGAATCCATTTTTCAATTCTAGTATTTTGAAGCATGTTGAAAATTTTTACTTCTTGGTTTGGTTAAAGAGTTGGT
>JZKD02S1696907.1:76560-89122 GCA_000966675.3 Picea glauca
CTTGGCTTTGCTAGGAGTTGGCCTAGACAAAGGAGTTGAGGATTAGGTGACAACACCTTAACTCTCACTTGCCCCCAAGGACACACCGAGTGGATTGAAGATTTCTTCCATGTCTCCCAGGTGTGTATAAGGCGGCAACAGGGCCCATATTTGGCCTCCAAATTCTTCTAATATATATAGTTACTTTAGCAGAAAACCTTTCAAGAATTGAAATTTTCAATTTAGCAAACTGTCACTTATTGAACTTCATACCGTTGCTGGAAGAATATTGTAAGAAGCTTTTTTAACTAAAAGATTGTGTTTTGCAGTTATTCAATAATGATAGGGTAGTGTAGAGGATGTCTTATGGAAATGAGCAGAGGATATAAAATGGGGACTTGATTTGCTATCGATATACTTTTAATAGTGTCATTTTCGCAAAAGAAATAGATGCGGTAGCTTAAAAGATAACAAAAGAGATATGTATAGACATTTTGCAGTAACAAAATTCTAGAAGATAAATTCATTTTACCTTAGCTACAATGAATGTTATGGTCTGCATATTGTTGAGTGTATCAGAAATTTGAGAGTCCAAGCCTATTTCCTCCTCTCTGCTACCACTATTAATACATTACTTGTTGAGAATTATAGCTTGGATAGGAACTTCCACATAGGTTTTGTGTGAACGTGCGAGAATTAGTTCGAGATATTTTCGAAAAGTAGCTATTTTCAAAAAATAAATTCTGTTTTGAAATTCACTTTAGTTAAAAAGTGAAAGTCTTATTTTTAGCGGTTCAGTCTAAAAAGTGTATTTCATGCATACATGACTAGGAGTAATTTAAAAAATAAAATAGGGTTTTGGTCTCAGCTAAAACTATAAAGACGAGTCAAGATAGAGAGTTCAAACACAATTGAACACTCAACAGTTGAGCAGGTTGACTGATAGAGAGGGAGAGAGAGTAGGCAGCTAGGAAAGAGATGTTTTAGGCAGCATGCAGTCCTGTACAATTTATACAACGTATGGAACAGTTCCATACAGTTGTATGGACAGTATCGTACTGATCCATATAATCGTATGGACAGAGCCATGCATGCGTTCGGATAGGCCATGTTATCACATGATTTGTACTTGTGCAAATCCCTTCACAAGATGCCAATCTTGTGTAACTATTAGAAGTAATTGTCACTATCACCTAGACAAATACTTATCTCATTTTAGTGTTTGGTGAAGATTCAACACAAGGGAGGCTTCCCTTGTGACCTCAAGCGATCCTATAGCAAGCTAGAGGCAAGTCTACAGCCCCCTATCTTGTCACTCGATGAGATAGGCTAGGTCTAGGAGGGTAGAAAGGTTGGCATTAGTTATACAAGGTAATTGGTTGATGTGTGTGAAACAAGAAGTATTCCAATGCATATAATAGTCAATTACCAAGTCAAATCAACTACCAATCATCTCTAGATGCTAGCTATCAAGTAAAACTGATTGCTGTTGTAAAATTTCAGCAGTAAACAAGTGTATATCAGCAAAGTATATTTTGCAACAGCAACAAGAATCAGTCCAGAAAAAATAGCAATTATATCTTAGAATTAAGCCTTCAATGAGTAGATCAATATCCAATCATCAAACTTAATTTCTCAGCTATTTTTACCCCAATATTAATTAAGTTATCAGCAATTACTTAAGTCGAAATGGCTGTAGCGAACCTTTCATGGCAACAACAATAAATATACTTTGGTTATCAATCGTTGAGTTGGGATTAGTGTGGAAATGAGGTTAGTAATTTGGTTGTCAAGTAGCTTGAGAGAGAGAGAGAGAGAGTTTGTTTGAGTTTTGCAAACACTTGTAGACAAGAGACTAGTGCCGTTTTCCTTCTTAGGGCAAATGGAGTCAATGCAACACATCAAAAGGAGGCTAAGCACAAGAGAAAAGATGAAGGTTTAAAGCCTAGGTTTATACTCTCATAAACCTAGGTCATACCTCAAAGGAAAAGCCACTAAAGTTTATCCTCTTATAAACCCTAGGCGTCGTCCCAGTTCTTCTAATGCGTCTAGGAAAGAGAATGGATGAAAACTAGGTTTTAAACCCTAGCGGGATAGCCAGTCCTAACCCCTAAGACTAAACCCTACCCAAGGAAAACCTTAAGGGGATAGCCAATCCAAACTGCAAGGAAAACCTTGAATGCTTCAACAAACTCAAGGTGAATACAACAAGGGAAGGGGATAACCTCTTTTAATCCTTCCTTGGGGTTTCAAATTTTTCAAGGAAAACAATGATAACATGCAACTATTACCTCTCTAATAGAGCATTGATCAAAATATACCATGAAAATCACATGCACATAAAGAAAACACTTACTAGTCAAGGCACATAGCTTGAAGAAACCCTAGTTCATGAAGAATCCACCATTAACAAGAGAAAGCATCTATCCAAGTCACTCCAAAAGTGCGCACAAGATATCCATAGCGAAAAAGAACAGATAGAGAGCAAATAGTAGTGATCTCACAAGTGAATTAGTTATACTTGATGCAATTGAGCGGTATCCTTTTTTATATGAGGTAACCCTAGTGCATATGTCCACATCATGATCTAAAACAACAACAATCCACGATACAAATGGGGCTGACCCCTCAAATAATGCATAACAATGAATAATCATGCTAATACTCCATAATAATGTCCTCCTAGGTCACACGTGTGGTGATGTCATGCTCCAAGAGGGTGTGGGAAGCTTCCAAAGGCCACGTCTCATCTTCCAAGAGGTGCAAGCAAGGTGGATGGTGTGTCCCCTCACCAGGGGTCATTCATATCATCAAGCTATCAAATTGTGCCCCAATGGGAAGCAATCTCATCACCATCAAGCAAACGCTAGCACATGACATCATCATCAAGGAGCTCAACGTCCAACGTGGGAAGGACAACGTCCAAGGTGGAATGGTCATGCATCACCTCTTTGAGTAGTGTCCATTATTTTGGAGTTGGGGAGTCTTGCAAGATTGTTGATTTATTTGAATGAAAAATGTCTGATCTCTAAGATAAGTGTACTTTGGATTCTCTGAAGAATAACTTTATGTAGAAGAGTTCAATGAAATAGCAAGAAATTTAGGGTGGATGTTCTTCAAGTTCTTGTGGATTTATGCTGTCACTTGTGTAGGAATATATGTTCAAGATATTTTGTAAATTGTTTTGTGTTGGCTATTTTTCTTTATGGTTTCAAAGTAATTAGGATTGTAATTCTGCATCTTCATTGCCTAGCTATTTTTTCTTGAAATGAATTAAAAAATCTAAGCATTTGCTTATGACAGCCATTTGTCACCAGATACATATGCAAATGAGCATTCATCTCTTGCGGCCAGACTTGCAGCTGGTTTATGTGCTGACCTTGCAAAAGCAATCATGACAGGCCAAGCTCAGAATGGGTTTGCTCTGGTATGTAGCTATTATATTTCATTTTATATTGTTTCTTGCTTTCTGCTAGTTACCATTTTAGAGTCACTGGACTTTAACAGTGGCAGTTCTTATTCCAAATAAATTTTAAAGAGAGTAAACTGTGATGTATTGATATTCTTGGTGTTTTTTGCTTCACTTCACTGAAAGCAGGTAAGACCTCCAGGTCATCATGCAGGGGTAAAAGATTCTAAGGGTTTCTGTCTTCACAATAATGCAGCAATTGCTGTCTCAGCATCCCGGGTTGCAGGAGCAAAGAAGGTTTTAATTGTTGATTGGGTAAGAAAGGCTAAAGTACTTTTCCTTGTATTGCTTTGGACTGAGTTGTACCTTGGTTTTATTTGAATTTAAGAATCATTTTAATTGGTTTGCTTATATTGGTTTTTGTTAAACTTGAAGATGCCTTTTGCTGAATCTATGGTAGTCAGATGTATATTCTCATTGATGTTTCAGAGATGATGTTGGTAAGAAGCAATGTTGCTAGTGTATGCAGGATGTACACCATGGGAATGGGACACAGGAAATCTTTGAGGCAGATCAATCAGTGAGTGTTACTAGAGTGCATTGGTGCTAAACTTTCATAGACTACTAAGAATCTTGCATGATTATTTCGTTGTCTGATCTTTGAAGGTCCTTTATATATCCTTACATAGACATGGAGAGGGTTTCTATCCTGGTAGTGGCGCTGTTACTGAGGTATGTAAATTATGGTTAACCACAAACTTTTGGTTTATCATTTGTGACCAAATTTTCGTTAAACTAGAAAATCTAGGACTGCATTATTATGAGTTTATTTTTTCAATCCCAAATTCAAATAATGTCCAGAAGGTCTTTTTTGGCCTTTGCCTATACATTGTTGATAGTGAAGCTTATAGTTTACTGCACAGTTACTGTGATAAATAGAATGAAGTAAATTTTGGCAGTCTAAGAAATCCATGATGTGGTTAAAAAAGGCTGTAAAGACAGTTTTACCTTGGACATGTTATTTTAAAATGAATGAACTAAAGAAAAAATATATAAAAAGAAAGAAACAAAGATTATAATAATGTCCGCTAATTGCCAAAATTGGCTAATGGGACTGTAAGAGTATGCTATGAATTCCTTTTGTGTATTAAGTTTTAACTGAGGGGATGGCATCTTGTTTCTTATTTAAGAAATTAAAGCTAAGAAGTAATAAACTTTTATTGCTGTTGATGCATTTCTTTCTGCAAAACTGTTTCGTCTTGCATTTAGATTGTGCATAGCATGAAAAAATAACTTGGCTTTTGTACATTCTTTCACCAATTCACAAGTCCTGTTGCTTCCTATGGGTAACGAATTGAAAGATTTGCAGATTGTTTTTGTGATGTCTCACGAGGAGCCATCATTAAATTATAAGAAAGGGCATGAAGCCATATATCCAAAAGGATAAAAAAATATTTATTGATATGGGAATGAAGCCATATATCATAACATTGCCTTCCCCTTAAAAATGCTTTGTCTTCAAAGCATAATCATTGGAAGGCTTCCGTTTTAACTTTTGTTCTGGCACGAGATGTCTTCTCGAATCTTTTGTGCTTGTAGTTGGGACTCTCTACCCATGTAGGGGTGCCCTTAACCAATAGTCATGTCCATTGAGACATGTCCTTTCATTATTCATAATTATTATTTATTAATTATCATTTAATTATTATGTTATTAATATCTATTTTATATGTATATTTATGTTCATAACATCGCCTTCCCTTTAAAAATGCTTTGTCCTCAAAGCATAATCATTGGAAGGCTTCCGTTTTAACTTTTGTTCTGGCACGAGATGTCTTCTCAAATCTTTTGTGCTTGTAGTTGGGACTCTCTACGAAACAGGATGATATAACCTTCGAATTCCCAAACTGATGTGTTGCATCTTATGGGGAGTGATCCATCCCAAATCTACTTTCATTGGAATTGTTTGATGATCGATTGTTCGGATGGGGATTCTCATTTTAAGCTTCCCTACAAGTTGTTGATTTTGTCTTCGTTCTTTTTCAGTGTGGTAGTTTATTTGTTGGTAAGAAGAACGTTGTTTATTTTCCTCTTTTCCTAGTCGTTGGTCGTCATGACTCTTGTGATTTGGATGATGATAAGGCATCCTAATCTTTTGTGACTTTTCCTTGGAATCATCTTCTTTTGATGTTTTTAGTGATTTGTCAATGTAAGCATTCTTTTGAATTTGAACATCAACTGACTTTGTATTGGTTCCTTTTTCTACTGTCGAAATTTGAATGTTGGATAATTTCTCTATTGGGTCAGTCATTAATTCCTTGTCGACTAATGATGTTTTGCGATCTAGCTCTTCTTGTAAAGACTTCTCGTAAAACTTCTTCCTTCTTTTCTGACCTATCACCTTTTTTTGATTCTAAATTCTCCTTTCTTTCGTCTTTTTCGATTTTTATTTGTTCAAGTAACTTCTGGTTAAGGTTCCTTAGGCAGGAGATTTCTTCCTCTTTTTCAGTTAATTTCTCCTTGAGACCTTGATTTTCTTGTTCTGAATTTTTATTCCCTTGCTTCTTGTCTTTTGACTTTCTGATTTTAACTAGTAAATTTTGATTATGATTTTTTAATCGTAAGATTTCTTCATCTCGTTGTAGTAAGTCTTGGTCCATTTTTTGTCTTTTGGTCTTTAGTTCTTCATTTTGTGCGATGAGTTCCCGAATACGTTCTTTGAAGTAACATTTATCTTTCTTTGCTATCCCATTAAAATATTTCTCCTTCTCAATTTCAAATTGTAATTTTTTATTGCTCGCTTTATAATGTCCTAGTTCTCCTTTCAATATTCGTGATTGTATTTCTGATTTATCTTGATATTCTTCCATAATAAATGATTTCCCACAAATCGGACAAAAGCGATTTTGATTTTAAAAATTGTCATATACTCCATTTCACAAAAAAGACATTTAGTCCAAAATTTCGATTTATATATGGAATTGTCCATATTTTTGTTTTATAAACTTGAATTGGTTTTAATATTTATTTTTAAATTTTAATCAATTTGTACCTTCAAGGTACGTTGTACTTCAAAAACTTTTCTTCACCCTTCTTTTCTTTTTATCTTCACTTTCCTCTCTCCAATAATATTAAATATATATATTTCCTTTACACCTTTTTTTATATTTTATAAAAATACTTTATATGCATTTTAAGTAACTTTTTTTTATACTTTATAAAAGTACTTTTATATTAAGTGATTTAATAGTGTCTTAATTAAATACCCTTTTAAAAAGATCACCCCAGTATATACATTTACTTATCCTTCATCCACAAATAATATATAAAGCTATGCACTTTTTATAACTTTGAATATGGCCTTAAGATTATTTTTATAATATCCCTTCGATAATTAATTTGGATGTACGAGGTCCTTTTTTTTTTTAAATAATTGGTCCTTGGTCTTGCTTTTACTTCTTGTAATGGTTTCTCTCTTATACTTTTTGCTATACCTTGCTTTTTTAATAATCTTTTTGTAATATATTGTATATATTAAAAATTTCTTTTTTTTAAGGCACCTTTAAATAGTCTTTTTACTTTCTCCCTTTCATTTTAAAAACCTCAAATACTCTTACACAACTTCATTTACTCAATAATAAGTCACCTTTTTACACTTTGTAGTAACTTTTATGAAAAATCCTTTTTCTTTTTTAACAACCCCACTAAAATATACTTTCTCCTAAAAATAATATCTTTTCTTTTAAAATAAGATATTAGTATTATCTCTTTCCCTGGACCCTTTTAATAAACTTAGTAACTTTTTTTTTTTAATGAATGATGGCGACCTTTGACGTGAGGTTTCGTTTGGGATTCCCTTTTTGACTTCTTTAACTTATATACTTCACTTTTACTCCTTGTAAAGTTATGGAGATGCACCTTTTACTCYTCCTAACTTCTTGGTAATTGTTGGTCAACTAACTATTACACTCCTGGGTAGGATTTCACCTTTGTATTTAATAGTTTGACTTTATAATTTTCTTATGTAACTTTTGTATTGAAACACTTTGATTTTATTTATTTTTTCCTTTTATTCATAAACCAGTTATGTACGTATTTTCTATTTGTAGTGGAATATCTTCAACGGAATCTTGAGTTTTTATATGGCTTATATGGCCAAAGGCTTGAGTTGGTCAAATACCCCGACTTCAGAGAAACTCTGAAAAAAAATTGTTCGTCAGGAACCAATGATCATCGGAATGCCCAAGAAGGGGCTATGATACCAAATGAGATGTACAAAGTTCGCTCACACAAGAATTATCCAAAATACTTGGAATATAACACAATAATCCATGTAGGACTGTAAATAATGTATGAATATAGAAAATATGAATAGATTAGATGAGATGAGTACAATGAGAATGTGGGCCCATTTTTATATCCTCAGAGGGGGTGCCCTTTCATGAATAGACACGTCCTTTTAGATGAGACATGACTTTTCATTTATGATGTGTTTAATTATTATATATAATGATTATTTATTATATCTATTTCTATATATATTGTGTTCATAACATGCGTCCTGAAAATTTTTGAGGCTCCTTAAGGCTGTGTACACAGGTCTGCCTTTGTCACTGTCTGAGACTGTTTAAAAGTTACTCACAAGTCTGATATGGCAACTGTTTAAGGGCTGCTAACATGTCTGTTTTTGCTGTTGTTTAGGACTGTCTTTTTGGACTGATTTAGTGCTCTTTTAATGGTACTGTTTGAAAGGTTTGTTTATGGAAGTTTTGCTGTCCATGTTAGCTCTTTCAACATACATTAAAACAATAAATACACCTCTTGATCTTTACCACTTAATGCTGATAATAAAACACATGCACACCACAGATTTGTACTCATAGATTTTTGGTCAACATGACCCTGGAAAAACCCCCATGGGAAAACCGGTGAAGAGCAGAATTTATTATGGAGTTTGAAGGAAAAAAATACAGCAAAGATAACAATCCAACTTAGCTCTAGCTAGCTGCCCAATCTGCCATGATACAAGTGTCAGAAGTTCCTTGAAGTGCGCCCTTTTCTCAAGATGAAGTGTGTCCTTTCCCTTAAAGTTTGCACCCTTCTTCATATGCTGCCCACTGCCCTGATAACCATGCCCATTTTTCTCAAATGCACCCCTCTTCTCTTGGTGCACCCTTCCTCCTCCTCAAGCAAGTGCACCCTTTCTCCTTTCTTTTTCAAATCGCCTTCTCCTCTTCTCTTCACTCAAACTTAAAGTGAACAATGCACCCTCTTCCTCTTTCTCTTTGCTTTAGCCTCCTCATTAGGCTGACCTAGGAATCAATGGCTAGGATTAGATCTTAGCCAAACAAGATCGAGGGTGGAGATTAGATCTCCCCCTTTACTTAAGTTCCCTAAATCACTTTATGTTAATAAAGTCACTTTATGATTAATGAGCTCATAAAGTCACTTTGATTTTATAACATAAAGTAAAGTGAGGGAGGGGTACTAGGGCTAGTACGAAGAGCTACAAAAATAGTCAAGTAAAAAAAATATAGCAACATTTCCTTAGAGAGAAAAAACTTAAGGAAAAAATGCTCTAGGGCATTCTACAAGAGGGTTAGAGCTCGAAAAATCAATATGGATAAGGCATGTTGATGAATAGAAACACTCATAGAGATCCAATTTGTTATAGGACACACTCATATGAAAAAATGTGTTGTTATTTGAGTTAAGGAAAGGATGAGCTAAGCACTGGATTAC
This sequence comes from Picea glauca, assembly GCA_000966675.3. Taxonomy (NCBI): domain Eukaryota; kingdom Viridiplantae; phylum Streptophyta; class Pinopsida; order Pinales; family Pinaceae; genus Picea; species Picea glauca. The sequence continues at coordinate 85,691 of JZKD02S1696907.1, forward strand.
ACTTTCAACAAAATTCCCCAAAAGATATAGACCACTTGATCTATATTTTCGACTAACAAGATATCTTGCAAGGAGATCCATGACAAAAAATTATACACGCAAATTGAAATGCATTGCAGTGAAGTAAATCTAGATGGCGACAATCTCTGATATGACTAAACAGTTGTTATGATAGTTCAAAACCTTGTCATGTTTAGATTTTCAATTATTTGTTTGAAATATTGTCGAGTCCTATTCTTCATGGTTTCTCTAACTCCAATGAGAGCATGAACTTGAATTGTAGAAACATGAATGTCTTCCAACCTGATTTTGAAAGGAATGGTTTTTCCATAACAATCTTTATGCCGACTGTGGAGTTGTGTTTGCCTTATATTGATTGCACAATTATAACAAAACGCACTTACACATTGAATCACTCCCACTCTGATATCATGTTAGGAATGGCATTTGTTTTCTTTAAAGTTATTTTTAACTTACTAAATCTAGACACTATTAATCATCACACAGAGGATGATAACCCAACATGCAAGAATTATCCGTGTACTATAAGCATCCCTTGATAATTATATGTTTGCTTAGGAGAGAGCAACACAAACGAATCTTGGGTGTCTTTATAAATAGGTGTTATGGTCACTTATGATGTGGGCCCTAACTCAAAGTGTGGTACTCCTAAGGTGCATGCTAACACCAATGTGGTCCACGACTGACCATTGAGGGTGTATAATAAATGGCTTGAAAGGGCCATTGGAGCCACAAGTCAAGGTTGGACAACATATCTCCAACATCTCCTTTTAAGATTAACATGGGGATACAAATAACTTAGTAAGGAAAGTTAGGATAAACGATCTTTGACCAAGTAAATATTACATGCCAATAGACATTTCTATCTAGTGCATCGCCCTATTTCAGTGTTATTTGGATGGTCCTAGTAGCCACCTCCCTTTAAAATATGAGATCGATAAGGTATTTAGGGGAGACATTCACTGATCCAGTGGTACACTGCCACACCAAGTAGCACACAGATACTTGATCAGTGACATATAGTCACAATCGGTGGAACACATCCACCACAATAGTATACATCTACTGTCTGGAGACGTACAGTCTCCATAACAATCATATCATCTGATATCAACCTGCACAAAAAACATTGTTATGATATAAACTGAATCATCTGGGCCATTCTTCCACTCACATCTGTGAGATCTGGAAGAGCATCTGCACTCAGAAGATAAAACATCAATGATGAGCTATCTAGACTATTCTTCTCAAGCAAGGAAGAATAACTGTCCCGATTTCTGAGCCTGGACCATTCACCTATCTGCCATTCCTCCGGCACTAAACAAAGTGCAACCTGGAGAGAATGAGTCTGCCCTAGGGAATGCCTTTCCCAGATTGCTGAACCTGGACCATTCACCTATCTGGGCCATTCCTCCGACACTAAACAAAGTGCAACCTGGAGAGAATGAATCTGCCCTAGGGAATGAATGTCCAGACCATTTCCTAAGGAAATGACTGTCCTGCACCAACCTCCAAAACATACCATTCTTCGAAACTGCTCACAACTGTGAGCTTCGAAAGAATGACTGTCCGACGAGGCGAACCACTCTTCTTGACCACTACTGAGAGTGACCGTCAAGAAGAGAGACTGTCCTAGATCATTCCCCGACATTGGCCACAAGGGGAATCGTTGTCTATGGTACATCAACAATCCATCGAACCATTTTCATTACAAAAATGACCGTTCGATTTGAACCATTTTTCGAATTGGAAAATGCCTGTCTGTCAGAAATCTCAAACCACTTTTCGAACTGGAAAGGAACTGCTCATCCTGGACCATCTTTCGAACTTGAAAAATAACTGTCCATAAATAAATAACACATTAGTGCTCCCTCCCAACCTGGGAGTCACCTCTTCCTTTTTCAATAAGGAAGTCATCTCCACGGGCTCCAACTTGAGTACGCAAACTCTTTCATCTTGGACAGAGGCTTTATCAAAATGTCTGCTTATCTGCTCATCTGTGGAGATATATATTGGAGAACCACTTTCTCTTTTTTGGACTTCATGACGAAGAATGTAATGCTTGATCTCAATGTACTTCAGTCTTTCTGGAACACTGGGTTTCTGAAGGCTTCATATAGCTCTGATCATTATAGTATATCATAGATCGATTCAACTCTTTTGTTTCCTGCTAGCTCATAACATCGTGGCATGGCTCAAACTGGAACATATCCATGTGGCACTTCTTCTGTCATCATGAGAGTTTGTCATGGATTAGCAATCCATTGTCCTGGACTTCTGAGTAACCATTCTGATTTTTATCATAGAAGGTTTTCACCATGCTTCTGCTGTGCATGAGAGGCTCTCCACCAAGTTGTCTTCTTCCATCTGCATACAAAGGTCTTTTCCTGATATACCTCAAAGCCTTGAGGTTGTTCTACATACGTTCTTTGTTCAATTATTCCGGAGAACAGTCTTTGCATTTATCTGATGTAAACTCCAACCCATGGATATTGCGGACGATATAATGGCTCATGTAGAGGTATGTTTGGTTTATTGGAACAAGTAATCATCATAGTCTTCTCCCTCCATTTAGGAGAACCTCTAGTTTTGGATCTCACAATGCTTACATTCATAAGTCTTCCATACACTGTTCTTCATCAGTTCCTCTCCTTGATTGCTTTTAGTGAGTTTAGATCAGGATGGTAGTCTTGTGATTCTTGATACAATGACTGGTTGTTCTGGCTTTTCCTTCTCTATTGGAATCTTCATGTTCTTCCTCATGTTTTTCTTTAGCTCTTAGGTCCATAGAGTTTTCTATAGATTCCATGCCTTTAAGATTCCAACTTCTTTCTTTCATCATAGGATCATGGATGTGGATGGACAACCAGGGATACTTTAAGGCGTCTTTTCGAAGAAGACTTCTTCTAAAGTCAAACTGAACACGTGCTGCTCTTCATGGTTTCTACCATTGATGGGAACATGGATAGATACTTCATCATCTTCAATGGATCATATTATTTAGGATTAGCTCCCTCCTAATCCTTGCTTCAAGCATGAATGCATGCTTTTCTTTTGGAAATATATAATCGACTCCGTCCATCTAGGAGAGTCCATGCTTTTGTCTGCATCCTTATTACCTTCTGCAAAGTGTCACAAATATTTTCCCAATTTCCTCTTGATTGCTAACTTCTTTCTGTCTTTACGTCTTCTAGGTTTCTTCAAGATTGATTCTGATTTCGGCTTATCTTGCAGCTGTTACTTATGTAATAACTTCCACATGAATTGTTACCAAGGGTTGTTGATGTACTTCATCATTTCATGTGTATTGCCTGACTTGTAGTCATTGTGATAACAATCCTTATCTTGTTGTTCTTCCATAGGTATAGTTTCTCTTTGAACATATTATCTTCTAAGAAATAGATATGCAAG
>JZKD02S1696907.1:89172-102216 GCA_000966675.3 Picea glauca
CCATAACAATCATATCATCTGATATCAACCTGCACAAAAAACATTGTTATGATATAAACTGAATCATCTGGGCCATTCTTCCACTCACATCTGTGAGATCTGGAAGAGCATCTGCACTCAGAAGATAAAACATCAATGATGAGCTATCTAGACTATTCTTCTCAAGCAAGGAAGAATAACTGTCCCGATTTCTGAGCCTGGACCATTCACCTATCTGCCATTCCTCCGGCACTAAACAAAGTGCAACCTGGAGAGAATGAGTCTGCCCTAGGGAATGCCTTTCCCAGATTGCTGAACCTGGACCATTCACCTATCTGGGCCATTCCTCCGACACTAAACAAAGTGCAACCTGGAGAGAATGAATCTGCCCTAGGGAATGAATGTCCAGACCATTTCCTAAGGAAATGACTGTCCTGCACCAACCTCCAAAACATACCATTCTTCGAAACTGCTCACAACTGTGAGCTTCGAAAGAATGACTGTCCGACGAGGCGAACCACTCTTCTTGACCACTACTGAGAGTGACCGTCAAGAAGAGAGACTGTCCTAGATCATTCCCCGACATTGGCCACAAGGGGAATCGTTGTCTATGGTACATCAACAATCCATCGAACCATTTTCATTACAAAAATGACCGTTCGATTTGAACCATTTTTCGAATTGGAAAATGCCTGTCTGTCAGAAATCTCAAACCACTTTTCGAACTGGAAAGGAACTGCTCATCCTGGACCATCTTTCGAACTTGAAAAATAACTGTCCATAAATAAATAACACATTAGTGCTCCCTCCCAACCTGGGAGTCACCTCTTCCTTTTTCAATAAGGAAGTCATCTCCACGGGCTCCAACTTGAGTACGCAAACTCTTTCATCTTGGACAGAGGCTTTATCAAAATGTCTGCTTATCTGCTCATCTGTGGAGATATATATTGGAGAACCACTTTCTCTTTTTTGGACTTCATGACGAAGAATGTAATGCTTGATCTCAATGTACTTCAGTCTTTCTGGAACACTGGGTTTCTGAAGGCTTCATATAGCTCTGATCATTATAGTATATCATAGATCGATTCAACTCTTTTGTTTCCTGCTAGCTCATAACATCGTGGCATGGCTCAAACTGGAACATATCCATGTGGCACTTCTTCTGTCATCATGAGAGTTTGTCATGGATTAGCAATCCATCGTCCTGGACTTCTGAGTAACCATTCTGATTTTTATCATAGAAGGTTTTCACCATGCTTCTGCTGTGCATGAGAGGCTCTCCACCAAGTTGTCTTCTTCCATCTGCATACAAAGGTCTTTTCCTGATATACCTCAAAGCCTTGAGGTTGTTCTACATACGTTCTTTGTTCAATTATTCCGGAGAACAGTCTTTGCATTTATCTGATGTAAACTCCAACCCATGGATATTGCGGACGATATAATGGCTCATGTAGAGGTATGTTTGGTTTATTGGAACAAGTAATCATCATAGTCTTCTCCCTCCATTTAGGAGAACCTCTAGTTTTGGATCTCACAATGCTTACATTCATAAGTCTTCCATACACTGTTCTTCATCAGTTCCTCTCCTTGATTGCTTTTAGTGAGTTTAGATCAGGATGGTAGTCTTGTGATTCTTGATACAATGACTGGTTGTTCTGGCTTTTCCTTCTCTATTGGAATCTTCATGTTCTTCCTCATGTTTTTCTTTAGCTCTTAGGTCCATAGAGTTTTCTATAGATTCCATGCCTTTAAGATTCCAACTTCTTTCTTTCATCATAGGATCATGGATGTGGATGGACAACCAGGGATACTTTAAGGCGTCTTTTCGAAGAAGACTTCTTCTAAAGTCAAACTGAACACGTGCTGCTCTTCATGGTTTCTACCATTGATGGGAACATGGATAGATACTTCATCATCTTCAATGGATCATATTATTTAGGATTAGCTCCCTCCTAATCCTTGCTTCAAGCATGAATGCATGCTTTTCTTTTGGAAATATATAATCGACTCCGTCCATCTAGGAGAGTCCATGCTTTTGTCTGCATCCTTATTACCTTCTGCAAAGTGTCACAAATATTTTCCCAATTTCCTCTTGATTGCTAACTTCTTTCTGTCTTTACGTCTTCTAGGTTTCTTCAAGATTGATTCTGATTTCGGCTTATCTTGCAGCTGTTACTTATGTAATAACTTCCACATGAATTGTTACCAAGGGTTGTTGATGTACTTCATCATTTCATGTGTATTGCCTGACTTGTAGTCATTGTGATAACAATCCTTATCTTGTTGTTCTTCCATAGGTATAGTTTCTCTTTGAACATATTATCTTCTAAGAAATAGATATGCAAGATATGTACAGAAAACATGGTATGTACAAGAAGTATGAAGAGTATTGTTACCTTGTCTTAGAAGAAGAAGTCTGTTTTGTCCTGCTTGGCTTTCTTTGAGGGTTCCCTTTCTTCGACAACTGATGCTTTGTGTGTTTCCTTCCTTTTCTTTAACTCGAGACGATGATTCTTGTAGTGACCATATTTTCGACAATTGAAGCATTGTATTTTTGACATATCTTTCTCTTGATTTGGTTTCTTCCTGGAGCCAAACTTCTTTTTATCCTAAAATTCTTGAACTTTGCTGTGAATGCTTGATCATTGTATTTCTTTTGGGGTTTCCCTTTTGCACTGATCCTTGATTCTTCTTACGCACACCAAGTCCAAAGTTCTTCAAATGTAGGATACTCCTTCCTTGTGTTCATGCTTGTGACAAATGCATCCCATGTCTTGGGAAGACCAACGAGTACTATATTTATCAATTCCTTCTCTGAAATGATCTCTTCAATATCTTGTAGTTGATCTCTCAACTGAGAGATTCTCCCAAAGTATGATGTTATGCTGTCATCATTATTCATTTTCATGTCACGGAGCTCATTCTTCAGACTCATTACCTGTCTAATGTTTCTGACTGAGAAGAGATTTATTAGGGCATCATACATCTTCTTAGATGAATCAAGATGGGAGATGTAGGGTATCAAGTGGTCTTTTATAGAATCCACTATGATACTCATGGCATTGATGTCATTGTCTTTGAACTTTTCCATAACTGCAACGTTCTGCGGTTCCTTCTCTTTTCCTTCTTCAAACTCTGGTTCCACAATCTTTCCTTTCGCGATATCCAACACTTTATTCTTGGCAAGGATGAGATCAATCCTTGTCTTCCATGCTCTGAAGTTAGAAGCCCTTTCTAACTTGTTTTCTGACTTCATAGAGTAACTCATGGTTGCTTTGACTTGGTCAACCCTAGATTTGACCAAAAACTCAAACTTGACGTCTTAGCTCGCTGAGAGTACCAGGAGATGCGCTAGGCTAGGGCGCACTAGTCTATCCAGAAATAAGGTCAATCCCTTCACTTAAGGTGCCTCAACGAGAGGGTTAGGGTTTCGTTGCTGCAGCAAAAACTGGCTACAACTGCAACTGCAACTGAGCAAATCCTCCCAATCTATCTTCTAGCGATTAGACTGTCCGAAGATAGTGTGGGCCCATAACCTGTTAGAATATAATGGATGTGCTTGTTTAACCATAGACAATATAGCAATATTGTCACCCAACCATAGGCCGAAGCCACCCCCGAGCACGTTAACCTTGATAGAGAATCATTCCGGAAGCAAAACCTAGACTAGATAGCCAAACAAAGGTGGCAGACCTTTCTCCAAGGATAACGCACCAAGCAAGAGTAACAAGAGCTGATCAGAGACTCCAAACCATAACCAAGAGAGAGTCCAAGACAAAACCGAAATCTGCTAGTTGCAACAGCTGCAACGACAACTCTCCTCCAAACTTGCGCACAAACTGGCCAACTGCAGTGCGCACAAGTGCTACTTCTGCAGTTCTGAGAATCTTGGCCAGAATGAAGACTGGCCTTCTGTATTTATACTATTTCTGGCAGACTGCCTGTGCCGACTTCTTATTCTGGATACTAATTCTTTAGTATATAACATTTCCTTTAGCCGACTTCTTCTCTTGGAGGCTAATAACCTAATACAAGTCATTCTCTTGAGCCGACTTGTCTTCTAGGGTTATTAACCAATTAAATAGGGTTTCTTCTTGCTTCCCAGAATATTCTATTCTCGTCAGGTTTACACGTAGATGTAAATACCTCCCGCAACTACCATAATATCAAAACTTGTTGCCGCCTAATACACACCTCGGGTCACGTGGAAGAAATCTTCGATCCATTGGGTGTGTCCTTGGGGGCAGGTCTCGAGTTGAGAGACTCTCACCCAACTCTCAACTCCTCCATCTAGGCCAATTCTTAGTGAAGCAAGGGGGGTGGTCCCTAAGAAAATAAACTAAGGCTAAGTAATCTATAGCACAAAATGAATCTAGGAGTTTATTGAAAGCAAGAGAAATACACGTAAATCTACTCTAGTAACATATAATGACAACAATGATAGATTTGCTTATGCTATATGTATTAAGCAGATCAAATACTTCAATATAAATGGTAACAATCGATAATAAATAATTGAAAGTACTTGAAAGTGAAAGTTTATAAGCAAGACGAAAATAAAGTAGACCAGTGCCAATATTAAGATAGATATTGCTGAAAATGAAGATGTATGTTGCAGTGCTCTTAACAATTTTATTATTAAAATGAGTTGTTTAAGTTAGAGGTTTTGATTCGTGAAGTGGCTTGATGAATTGCAAGACCACTTTGTGATTGTTAGTATAAAAGTGTGAAACATAAAGTAAATCTAATCTATGATTTGGCCCTTCAGAAGTTATCCCTTAAAGGGTACAAAGAACAATGCTGGAGGTCCAACGAGGAGAGAACAAATCTCATTAGAGAGTATCCCCTTGACTTCACACGTAAGTTCAATGTAGGATCACTTTTAGCAATAACTAATAAACGATTGTCCTATTAAACTACTCCACTCTGAGCAGGGCATGTTCTGATGGACTCCACCCTCAAATCAAGCAAGAGCTCGCAAAGGGGGGCCAGAGAAATACTAGGGCTGTTGAGGGGAAGGTTTATTTTACAAGTTTGAAATTGTAGAAATGGAATTGCAAAAAAAAGAAATCTAATCTATTTTAATCTAGACAATGAAACTATAATGTTTTTCGGTGCAATTTTTGTTTTATCCTTCAGTTAGTAAAGCAAAGCAAGAAAGAAATTGAAATGGAACAATCACACCAAAGACATCGATCTTCTCCAGGGGGATTGGAACTGGGCGCTGGGTAGCCCACTGTTTTTATTAATAATTACAATCTCTTTTTTGGGAGTGCTTGTGATCCTTATAGAATCCGGATCAACAAGCTTACAAGTTTTTTAGGACATTTTATTTCGATGAGGAAAGGTGCTCTCGAGTTGCTAAATATGAAATTGCACTAGAGTTGCTAAATATGAAATTAGAAGCTCTTAAAACTTGTTCTATCTTTTATCCTTAAAGATTTGCTTTGAAAAACCTAAAAATTGAATCAAGCAAGCTAGATCTACTTTAAAAATGAATCTTTTTATAAGCGAAGTAAAGATCTAACTCATTCTAACATGCAATGATATTTTGCTTCAAATGTAACCTTTAAAATGACAAAATATTTATTTTGCATGCAAATATAAAGGTAACCGGAAGAAAGCTTTTGATTTTGTTTAGAAAAATAGAGAGAAATGCCAGAAGGAAAGAAATGTTGGGCTATGGAGTTCTCTTGGTGGATTGTAGAGGGACTTTGCTCTAGTAGAAAGAGGTTGAAGATGATGGAGATTCAAGCTAGAATCCTCCACTCCTCCAATCCCAAGGCCCTGCAAACTTAGAAGAATCCTGCAAAATACTTTGTCAAAGATGGGTGCTCCCTACACGTGGGATCTAGAAAACGTGTCAGTTAACCAATTTGAACATGAAGTCTTCAACCACATATATAATCAATAACAAGATATAGAAATGCAAACTAGCTTAATAGATCTTGTTATTCAAGGACAAATTGACAAATATACTTGCAAGAAATCAAGCCTACAGTTACCTCAACACATCAAATGAACATGGAACATCCACACATTTGCACAATACACATGTATGACCTCCAAAGTCTCTTTATTTCAATTCCCGAAAGCATAGAAGCATTACAACAACATTTTCCCAAGTCTCCAATTCTAGCAAATGAGGAGGGGAGTGCTTTATTTTATAGCTCAATGGGTGAAGATCCCAGAGAGGGGGGGCGCACCACTTGGAGAGGGAGGGTGCACCACTTCGTGAGGTAAAGAGAGACAAGTGTGAGTGGTAAGGCTGCCACCTCTCTCTTAACTCTAAAAACTTGCCACATGTAAGAGATGGAAGGTGAGAGAGGTTGCCACCTCTCAAGAGGTAGGTGCCTCTCCTCAAGAATGCGCCACCTCTTGAGAGGGGGTTGCACCTCATTATGGAGATCTCCTCTAACTCATGACCACACTCACTCAATTCACCCATAACTCTCTCTCAAGTGCCGACAAGGCTTAGTGAACTCAAAGGGAGGGTGAGTTAACTCAAAACATGTTCTCGATGTGTTTCCCAAAAAATGACATTGCTGATTTTTTGTCTTTATTATGTCTTTTATTTCGCTTTTGTGAGAGAAATTGAGTTTTAGTGATAAAAATCACTATTTTTAGTCACAAAGGGGGGAGATAGGTAAAGTGGCTACTCTAAGCAAGAAAATGAGCAACCCCAAGGCATTTATGCCTCCTAGTACAACTTATTTAACTTGTACATGAATTACAATTAAAATATCCCGTTTTTGCGGGAAATTTTTTCTTTGCTGAAAACATTAAAAAACTCTAAGGGGGACTTAACGCATTTGCATAAGACCCAAGAGTGATGACTAGCATGGTAATATACATTAGACACTAGACTTAGACAACACACCAAGTCCTAGCCACTAGGACATATTCAAACTTTGGAGGATATTGAGTGAAAAAACTTAAAAGTTATAACTTGCTTGTAAAGGAGCAAGATATAATTAAAAAGTAAAAAAAAGCACTCTAGAGTAATGTACTAATGACCAAGTCTTATGTGGCCAAGTCTTTTACAGAGTTCATCATGCTAGCTCATCTTATTACAATTCCCCCATCGGGGTATGGAAAATGCGGGATGAAGAAAAAGAAGAAGGGCCATAATGGCCGACTAGACTTCTGAACTCTGAATTTGAACAAGTATCTTGTTCAAGTTTGGCGGCTCAACTGCAAGTCCATCCTAGTTCAACTTGGACGGTAACAGGTCCCATTCTAACTTCTTTTGTTATCCAAATCAGAGGTGTTCATCTTTGAATTTCTAAGAAGTGATCACTCTTACATAGTGTTCCATGGGGATGCATCCCCGAGGGTGGGGGATGTGCCCCCCATGTTTTCCACGCACCTGGGATGGGGGGGTGCACCTGGGGAGTCGTTTCCCCACGCCCCCCTTTTGGGCAAACATGTGGAGACGCAGGGGGACACGACTCCCCAAGGTGGGGGACAAGTTTCCCCAAAATGGTGCGTGTGGGCGTCCCCCCTTGAAAAGGTGGGATTTTGGACGTGCCTCCCAAAATGGAGACTCCTAGGCATCGCCCCCCCCTGATGTTTTTCCTAATAAGGCTTAAAAAAAAAAAAAAAAAATTTAAAAACAAAGATATAAAAAAAACAATTTATGAACTCAAACCTAACCCATTTTTATATCCTATGTCATATATCTAACTCATTTTACTGTTTACTATTTAGTATTTAGTATTTACATTACATAATGATGAATTTGCATGGGATAAATTGTTATTGTTGAGATTTTATCATTATTATTTTTATTTTTAAAATTTTATATTTTATATTTTTTATATTATATATGTGACGTCCCCCCGTTCCCCATTTCCCTAGAATCCCTAAAATTTGGGGGTGCTTCCACATGCCCCCCTGTGCGTCTCGCCGCTCCCGTGCACCCTCATCCTGGAAACTTGGTGGAACACAACTCTTACATGATAGACTTCATAGGACTTATCTAGGCCTATTACACTAGGTTGATCACTTCTTTTTGCCAATTTATCTTGACGATTTGAGGCATCAAGCATCATGGAGATATCCCAACCATGGATGCGATAGGTTGGTGAGATGGTGCACAACTTCTTGTTCTATTAGGAGACAACCTAGTTACAAGAGGCCACAGAGATGCACCCACTCGGGTTCATTCCAACAAGAGGACATCTCCCATTCTAGAATGAGCAGTCAAATGCTCATTACGAGATCTTTCTCTTCAACATTAGATGTTAGGAGAGTTTCGATTGATCATTACTGACTTCCTTGTAGGATTACCTAGCTTGTTCGTTTCATGGCATGGTATTCCTTAGGACATTAGTAGGCTTTGCATTGATACATTCACAGTTATTGATGATAACGTGGACGTTCTCTCCTTCACCTCTACATACACTGCTTTGAGTGTAGTGTACTGTTTTTCTCTCTATTAGGGTTTACCATCCTGGTTACCCCTTCTTAGTCGCTACTTTTATTTTCATTTATATTTCTTTACTTTTGGCACTCATGAGTAACCTTGGCATGTGGAAATTTTGAAAATTTCAGCTTCATAAATTTCACCTCATTTACTTGAGGTTCCCTAGATCTATTTCATAGAACTTTAAGTCATATGGTTGTATCTGAAATAGAAATTATAGACGCAATATATTTCACTTCTTTCCAGCCAAATCACTAGGAAAGCTCAAGAAAATAGAGACCGAAAATATGTACACGAAGGAGAGAAGATTCACAGCTCTTATGGGACAATCTCCTTCATCAACCAGATCTGAAAAGTTCTTTAATTACAACAGATTTATTCTGGCAATAAATCTGATTTCTAGTTTCTTCTTAGCATGCTACATCACATAACATATCAGCCAAGATGTACCAATAAATTAACATATAGAAGCAACCAAGAAACCACTCATGAACAAATGAGAACACAAGTCTGAATTTCAGATCTGCGACATACAAATTTGGACAGCAACGGTGCATTTCATATTACGGCATAAATGAATATACAATAAAATACCTCAGCTCATTCGAAGATGGTACAACATGTTCTTTCAGCTCATCCAAGCAAGGACACTCCAATTGCTACCTAACCCCAGGGAGGGCATCCACCATTAACAACAAACCCCAACCAGCAATACGACTTCCTAGCAAGGCATCTCACCAAGCTCTTCTAGCTGCACCAAAGGCTGCACAACAAGCTACCAACAAGTCCACCCTTGGATCTCCCACTTGCATCACACAAGTCCTCAAGTAGATTCAAAAACTTGTATCACACAAGCTCCACTAGCATCAAGTGCTCCAAGTTTTATCTAGGGTTTCATGCCACAAACCATACATCTTTCTCACACCAAGACTTCAACTCTAGTGCTCGACTTCAACTCTAGTGCTCCAAGTCTTCTCTAGAGTTTATCTCACACAAACCCTAGTGCAACAAGTCTTCAACTAAGCCTTTCGACTCTTTCATGACATGAGAACAAAGACTAAAAGACAAGTTCATCAACAAGATACAAATGGTCTAGTGACTAAGTTGTTATACATAGTCACTCTCCTCCCTTTATATAATAAAGGTGAGGTAGGCGAACAATAGAAAGTGGATTAAGTCCACAACCATGCTATTTTAAGCCACTAGAGTAGGTCCAAAGGAAGAGTGCTCCTCTCCAAGGTGTACACAGGTTGGAAGGTGGTTGGACTCCACCTCCCATGTGGTGCTCTATCAAAGGTAAGGCTCCTTATGTCAAGTACTCTTCATCACAAGGGTACACACTCTCCAATACAAGCTTATGAGCTCCAATGCTCCTTCTCCATGTGTGTGTATTGGGTCCACAACAACTTCCAAGTGGTGCACCCTGTAAGGAAGACTCCCTCAAGCCAACCGCTCAACCTCCTAGAGCATGTTATGTGGTCTCGATACTCGTGGGTCCAAGTGCCCTTACTCCTAATGCTTAGTGTTCCTACACAATATAGCCCCACGTTCTATGCCAAGGTCCCATCCTCCTCAACATGTACATGATGTAGAAGATGTCAATGCCACATAAGATACCTACCACCATAAGAAGTGCACCTCCTCTAGCACAAATCCTGGTGATAATCATCCACCTATAGTAAGCTCTCCAAATCTCAATCAACCAAAACTATCTAAGATACAAGGGGTTAGGGTTTGGCTATGCATTTGACACCACATGAAGTGCACCCCTAGCATGAATAAAACCATCCGATCTCATCTTATCTATATTTTATGTGATTTGCAACTGATTATATTGAGTGAACAATTTCAAATTTGTATAGAAACTATTAATGTATGTTCTTAATATCTGGTGCATATATTTCATTTGTGGGTTTATGGCAATAAACATTGAAGATTTTGTTTGTATGCATACAATAATTCATTGTCCAATGTCTATTTGAATTGTAAGAATTGGACATCTTAATTGCAGATGATTTCCTAAGATCAAATCTTGGCCTGGTTCAGCTGCCTTGGTTGTCTTCGTTTCCAGTTTTTCTATTTGTTCTATTAAAACTGTTTACCAATACGTTTTAATTTAGCCATTATTATTATCATTTGTTTTTCCTCTACTCTTTCCAGTATAGGCTGTTGAGTATTGAATACATGATTTAGTAGTGTTTACTGACTTAATTGGGGCAATTGTATGGAACTTGTGTGCTGGAGCTACGAAGGAATGTGCCCTTAATAGCTTTTGTAATTGCTTGCTTAGTGCAGGTTGGTAGCTCCAAGGGAGAGGGATACTCAGTGAACATTCCATGGAAATGTGGAGGAGTTGGGGATGATGACTATATTTTTGCATTTCAACATGCCGTTCTTCCAATAGGTCTATGGAATCTGACATTTTGTTTTAGAGTTATACTTTTAAAGTTTTTATTAATCTTCAATGGCAGAATGTTGTACCGAATAGATATGGGAGTGATGGATTCTTTTGCTTTTCTTGAAACAAATGCATCTTATATTTCAAGTGAATCTTATATGAGAGCAATAATTCCTTTAACATTCTCAAAATCTCATAATTTAGACTCTACATATTTTGGAGTATTAAAGATTCTGTTCCTGATGACATAGTAGTGGTGAACAAATTAACAATTTAACAGCCTAAAGATCAAACTTCAATACTGTTATTAGGTTTATGGAGAAGAAAGTATTGTAATGTAGTTCAAGTGCATCTTATATGAGAGCATAATTCCTTTAACATTCTCAAAATCTTTTTAATTTAGATGATGCAAATTTTGGACTGTTAAAAGATTATGTTCCTGATGACATAGTCGTGGTGAACAAATTGATGGCCTAAAGATCCAACTTCAATACTGTTGTTATTAGGTTTATGCACCGGAAAGCATTGTTATGTAGTTCAGAACATTTTATATGTTATATATGGTTGTCGGTTGCTAAAAAAAGTTTTGTTCAAATCTTTAGCTTCAATCTTCATAGCAACATTTAGATGTAAAGTAGGAACCCAGCTGACAGGTAAGTAGGTTGCTAATAAAGATTCATTGTATCTGTATATAGTGTTAGAATTAGGGCAGTAAAGCAAAAACAGTAGTATCTTTTTAATTTCTAGATCTAGAGTTCAGAAATAACAAGTCAGACACTTAACTAGTGTACAGATCTAGGAGATCTAAAGTAGTTCAGAATAGTAACTAGAGCTGATAAACAGTAATGAAACTCAGATCTAAAGTTCAGGAGTTGAGACAAAAACTCTACTACTAGAATAGTGAACAGATCTAGATAAGAGTAAGACAGTGAATCAGATCTATAAGACTGAACTCAAAATATTAACCGGATCTGTAGATCTAAGTCCAATCTTATCATAAACAGTACATCAACTTGTAGACAGAATAACTCAATATATATAACTCAGATCTAATAGCTGAAGTACAAAACTAAATGGATCAAAACGATACTGAAGTTAAAACAAGATCCAGATCTGAAGATGATGAGTAGACAGCTTACCTGGTACAGAAACCTTACCTCTGAAGAAGGCACAGCAACCACAAGAGATGTAGATACTAGAACCATTTATATTATGCTCAGACAAGGTTCAGTTCATGGATCCACCTTATAGGTTGGATCTCTTGCCAATAGGTGAAGGATCTTTCTTGCCAMCAAGGAAATAAAACCAACAAGGTCTTCACAAGACAAACCCTCAAAAGAAGCTTAAAACTTACAAAGCACTACACAGGACTGTGGGTAAACCCTCATTACAGCAGAAGAGAAGGCCGAAACCTATAGGTTTACCTCAGCAAAAAATAAGGAGGGACAGCACCCTACAGGCTCACCACAACAGACAGAAATAGGCCGCAGACTAAAGGTTAACCACACAGCAGAAAGGAGAAGGCCGCACCCTATAACTCAGCCACAGCAGAAGAAAGAGGAGGCCGTAGCCTATAGACTGCTCACACAGCAAGGGTAGAGAGGGCCGCACCCTCTAGACTCGGCTCACAGCAAATGGGAGAAGGAGCCGCACCCTCCACAGCAGATTTATCACAGCCAACACAAGGAGAGGCCGCACTCTATCAGCCCTCAAGGGGAGCTGCTGTCACACACCACACAAACCCTGCAACAAAATAGAACAGGCCGCAGCAAGGAGGCTCTACACACAGCAAAGGGGCTGCAGCAAGGAAACACCAGCAGAAGAGGGCCGCAGATAGAAGACACCAGCAGAAGAGGGCCGCAGCTAGGAGAAGATCCACTCACTCCTAAAACAAAAGATAATTATATGTATGTTGAGGGTAGGAAAGGGTTCTATTTATAGTTTGGGTTAGGGCAAAGTTAGATTAAAATCATAATTAAAATATCATGTTTAAATTAAGTAATTTAAACATGATATAATAAATATTTTAATTTAAACTTAATTTACCCTTAAAACATAAAAGCCCCAAACCAACACAAGTAAAGGTAAAGTAGGGTTAGCAAGGTGGCAATACTCATTCCTTCTTTTTTCATGGTGAACTTATTACTTAATCATCATTGCATATGGGACTTATCCCTCATGTGGTTATGTCCTTCTTCAAGGAAGGTCATGCACCAACAAAATACTTGATCGAGGATCA
>JZKD02S1696918.1:7352-33918 GCA_000966675.3 Picea glauca
AACATAAACAATCAACCCAAGAAGGAGGGGTTGAAGAAAACCACAACTTGAGAGATAGGATTAAAGAGGTAGAAGAAAAACTAACCAACAATTTGACCCTCAGTAATATGGAAAAAAAATTGGATATCAAACCCATCAAAGAGGAAATGAATAAGCTAATTGAACTGGACCATGAGTGTAACAAAAGAGCCTTGAACCTCATAATTTTTGGTATACACCAGTAATAGTAAAAGAAGAATTAAAAAATAAATCACAAATTTATACAACTTACCTCATAGAAGCAAAGAGGCTAAGAAAAATAATTGATCACAAAGATAGGTTGATCTGTGTCAAAGTAAGTTGTAATGACCATAAATATAGCATACTTAGTAAATCTCTGAGCTTAAAAGGGTTAGGAATATTTATAAATGAAGACCTCATTCCCGAAGACCAAGTTGAATTAAGGAAGGAAGTTCAAAAGGCAAAAGAAGCTAGGAAAGAAGGAAAATGAGAAATAATTAGAAATCAAAAATCTATTGTTAGGTATAGGGACCAGAAGGATAATAATAAATAGGAATTTGGGACACTCGGGATCCTTTTTTGGAATTATCGTGCCTTTCCATGCCGCAAAGGTCCTATGATAAGTTGGATCCTGAGTGATATTGATATTATCTGTCTAGTTGAAACTTGGGAGCATGAGGAATCTAAGGTCCCTAGCATGAAAGGATTTGTCTTCCGGTCGACATGGAACAAAAAATCCCACCGTAGAGGGATAAGAGGCATAGCTTGTTATATTAGAGAGAGCATTTCTCCTCACATTCAACTTCATAAGATTGGCCCTCTTAATCAATACATTTGGATAGAAATTTCAGACACCAATGCTAAAAAGATGTATATAGCAATTTGTTATTTTGCACCTATTAATTCTGCTTTTTATAAGAAAAATAATCTAGATAAAAATTGTCCCAATAATAATTTAGAACAAGATATTTATAATTTGAAAAATGAAGGTAATATCCTCCTGCTAGGAGACTTTAATGCTAGNCTTGCCATCTTGCAAACTTATGATCTCCTAGATTTTTTAACTCTTTATGGAGTACTTTGTTCATGGCTGCAGCATCTGTTCTGAGAAGGAACTGCTTGTAAATCAAATATAATTCAAACTTATAAACAACATTAATAGCAACCTTAATTTATTTTTCTAAGGCGGAATAGTTTTGTTCCGCTGAACTCCATAACCCAGAAGCAAATTGAATTACTTCTTCCTTCCCATGAGTATTTCTTTGTTTGAGGACTGCTCCCCATCCAATATTGCTTGCATCACTTTCCACTATCTTGAAAAATTTATCATTTGCAACATTCAGAATAGGCAATTGTCTTACTTTGGCCTTAATATTCCTGAAAGCTTGAGTATGGGCTTCAGTCTAGGGACTTGGATCATTCTTGAGCCTGTTATTTAGGAGTCTTCTGTCTTTTGCACAATCTTTGTAAAAATGGCTCACATAATTTAGGCTACCCAAGAACCTCTGTAATTGGGTTTTATCAAGTATCTTATCAGGAAACTTGTTGGCAAATTCAATAGCATGGGGTTGAAGAGAGATTTTCCCTTTTGAGATAACATGTCCAAGGAATTTAACATCTGTTTGAAATAAATCCATTTTCTTCTTGGACAGAACAAGTCCTGCTTGTCTACTAACATGGAGAAACTTTTGTAAATGTTTAAAGTGCTGGTCAATAGAGGAAGAAAAAATAAGACTATCATCTATATACACAATCATCCAATCAAAATATGGCTTGAGAGCTTCATCCATAACCCTCTAGAATTTTGAAGGAGCATGCTTGAGCCCGAATGGCATAACGTTCCATTCATAATGACCTGCTGGGACATTGAAAGTTGTTTTGAATTTATCTTTTTCAGCTATGGCCACTTGCCAAAATCCAGACTTTAGATCAAATTTAGAACAGATTTGGGCTCCTGCTATCCTTGTGACGAGATTTCTCTTGTTAGGGATAGGATAAGTATCATCATCCAAAACTTTATTAAGAGTCTTATAATTTACAACTAATCTTGGAACTCCTCTGATTTGCTCAGAATGCCCGTAACAATTCCAAGGACTAGTAGATTTCCTAATTAATCCTCTTTCCAACAGACTCTGGATTTCTTCAGCACATAACTTCTGATATTCTGCATTCATCGGTATGGCTCTTCTTTTACAAGGAGTACCAGCATAGTTTTCTTTGTATGGAAAATATACAATATGCTTTTTCTGGTTCCAGAAAGTAGTAGGATGTTCAGAACAAGTTGTGTCAGCAAAAAGCTTTCTTAGAGACTCAATTTTGGCTTTAATAAGAGAAGTTTGTAGTTGAGTCTCAATCTTCAGGCTAGTCATCATATGTTTCATCTCTTGACTTCTTTGTAGCTTGAGTAGATGTATTTCTACATCATCTGTAAATCTAGGAATCGAGATGAAAGGAAGTTTGACTTTCTTTTCATTGTTCAAAGTGATAAAGTATCCAGCCTGGTCTGGAGATATTTGTGTTGAGCCATGGGGAGATACAGCAGCAAAGAATGGTGTGCCAAGAACACAAGCAACAGGGATGTCTGCTAGAAAGAATTTGAGTTCAAGACAATGAGAGTGAAAGCATAATGTGGCTTTAGGAATAAAATAAGAGATGTTGGTTAAGACATTTCCTAAGCCAGCAACATTTATGTCTGTCTTTTTCCAGTAGGCTACTGGAATCACATGTTTGTTCAACAAATTTAGATCAGAACCCGTGTCCAATAATGTTTTCAATCTGAAATTTAGATCTTGGATTCGGAGGCCAATAAGCACATGATACTGCTGATGTTGCAGTATACATTTTTCTTCTTTTTCCTTTTCTTCTTCTTTTTCTCTCTGTTCCTCTTGTCTAGCTATCTTTTTCAAATTCTTAAGTTCTTTGCCAAGATCAAAAATAGAGAGGGCTTGAACAGGGCAAGATATTAATGGTGCAGAAAGAGGTTGCGACTGAGAACTTAAAGTAAGCCTTGTGTAATACCATTCATAGAAAGATAGATAAATTTGGTGTTTATCCATATAATCTGTCCATTCAATTGAAAGGGAAATTTTATCAGTTAAGTTGGTGGACGTTGCAAAAGCAGGGGCTCTAGGATGAGTATACAGATCCTAATTCATCATATTTTTTATCCATCTTTCACTAATGCAGGGTTTAGGACACCCTTTAGCAAGCTTAAGGTATTTGTGGATTTCACAAGAAGAGGGATTTCGTAAGTTTTTACCAAAAGGCTTTGTTAACCTTTCTTCTATCTCTTTGGTGTAATCTTGTTGCATAGCCAAGCAATGAGTATCATGCGGAAAAGGAATTTCTGAACATTGTGGATGTGGACAAACATATTTGGCAGTAGAGCTTGGAGGAGGTAGGTTTGTTCTGGGATTATGCTTCTCATGTCTGAACTGAATACTAGAATTTGAAGTGGAAGAGGCTATCGAAGAAAGGCTAATTAGTTCATTACAGTCAGGACACTGTACAGAAAAAGGAACTTCACCAACTTGGTTAGCTATAGACTGTAAAGGAGTATGTACACAATAAGAGGGAATAGAGGGAAGTTGTCTGGTTGGTTTAGGCCAGGTAGTACTGCGGTGTAATTGAGCTTGAGGAAATGAAAGTACTGCAGAACCTCCTATCTCTTTGATTTGTGCAGAGGTAATAGCTCTTTGGATAGGCATCTTGGGAGTGTCTATTACCCATTATGAAGGGAATGTTAAATCTTCCCACCTGATTGTACTATGATCGACCTTCTGGTTTAGAGAATCAGTAAGGACTAGAGTGCTGGTCAAAGAGTCTTTACTTGGAGCATGCATAATAGCAGGATACATGGTATTTGTATACCGAAAGCATCCTTTTGCCTAAATAGAAATATTTTGTCTTTTTCTTTTCATATCAAATCCTGAGGTTAGGATTTGAAGTTTTAAGATATCTCCAAGAGTTTCATCAGAAACAGATACGACAAAATTTGGATAGCAATCAAAGTAGACAGGGTCGTTTGATAGGGGAGCTATTATCCCTCCAATGATTGAATCCGTAAATTTGTTATGAGTGAGATCCCTTAGGATACATAACACATAAGCATTGATTCCTTTATGTATGAGGGCATTGATCCCTATATGAATGCAACCAAAATGGACAAATTTAGTACCATGCTTTTTGGCAGCTTTTCTGATTTCTGCTGGAACAAGAAGGGAAATAGTTTGTACTTCATTGTTATTTTGTTCTATGGTACTTGTAGATTCTTTGAAAAAAACTCTAGTAATAGTTGTGAGATGAAAAGGGGTTAGGTCTTTATATACTTGAGCAGGGTTTATAGCTGGGAGTTTCCAGGCTGCTTGAGGGTTTTCTTCAATCATTTCTAGATCTGCCTGGTTAAGAGTGGGTGACCTACTCAAGGAAAACATTTCTGCAAGACCATTAGTTCCAGAGGTGCTAACTTCTTCGGCTTCAGACTCCCTTATTTCTCTAAAAGACATAGACTTGGAATCCATTCGGACTATTACTTCTTTGACACAGAAAGGGAGGGCTTTGAGTATTACTAACTGCCTAAACAATTTTCACACAAGCTGTTGGCCTTTTCCCCAGGTCAAAGCAAGTAAGCTTCGAATGAATATATATAACAGACACTAAAATATATGACAGAGACACTTCTTAAAATATGAACAGATCGATAGAGATGTTCTCATACCCGGGGCAAAAATGAGTGCATGGCTCTGATACTAAAAGTATGCTCCATGACTGTCATGTTCATCCTTTCTCACACACCATTTTCTTATGGTGTTCATGGAACTGTCTTCTCTCTACGAATCCCATGGTATGAACAGTGATCATCAAACTCCTTGCCGCAATATTCACCTCCATTTTCTAATCTGAGACACTTCAACCTTTTTCATTTTTCATTCTCAACCAAAGATTTCCATTTCTTAAAAGTATCAAAAACATCAGATTTTTGTCTAATGCAATAAACCCAAGTTTTTCTAGTTGCATAATCAATAAAAGTAACATAATAACTAGAGCCACCAAGAGATTATATATGAGTTGGTCCCCATACATCTGTATGCACAAGCTCTAACCTTTAACTCTTCTTTTATTTTCCAACTCTGAGAAATATGACTCTCTTATGTTTTCCATAAACACAATGCTCACAGAAATCCAAATCAATTTGTTTAAGATCTAGCAACAAATTTATTTTGTGAAGTATCTGCATCCCCTTCTCACTCATTTGTCCAAGCCTATGATTCCACAGTGTTGTATCCACTCTTGGAGAAGATAAAGAGATAAAAGAGTCAGTATTACTAGTACATAAATACAATGTACCTACCTTTTCTCCTTTTTCTATCACCAATGATCCTTTGGTGACCTTCCACACCTTATATGTAAATATCGATATACAACCTTCACTTTCCAACTGCCCTATTGAAATTAGATTTTTCCTTAGATCTAGAACATGTCTTACCTCTTTCAACAACCACTGGTTTCCAGTCCTTTGCTTTATTTTTACCTTTCCCATTCCAACAATTTTGCACGGTGCATAATCACCCAAATGAACCTGTCCAAAATCACCTTGAACATAATCTAGAAAATGTTTCCTATGGGGTGTGGCATGAAATGAAGCCCCTAAATCTACTACCCAAGACTCAGAAATATCATCTACAGAAAGAATCAAAGCATCTTGCAACACATCACATGTTACATTTGCTTCCTAATTTTTCTCCTATTGTCCATCTCTTTGTTTCTTTGGAGCTCTACAGTATTTCTTCGAGTGTCCTTTCTTCCCACAATTCCAGCACTCTATCTTTCCCAATCTTGATTTAGATCTTCCCTTCCTAGAATTCTCACGGTTCCCTGAGTGCTTTCGTATATCCTTTTGTTTTCCCCTGTTCTCCATTTTTAATGCATTACTTTATGTCTCACATGTGCTTTTCCATCACATTTCCTCACTAAGGATAACTCCAACAACATCATCAAATTTCAAAGTGTTTGAACCAGAGACAAAGTTACTTACAGCCATGAACAAGTCATTCCAACTTTCTGGCAATGAGCACAAGATTAGAAGATCCCTCACCTCATCATCAAAGTCCCCTTTTACAGAACTTAGTTAATTAGTAATTGTATTAAATTCATTTAAATGATCTGTAACAGACCCACCTTCTGACATCTTCATATTAAATAATTTCTTCATTATAAATACCTTATTGTATGTCGAGGGTTTTTCATATAGTTTAGCCAATGCATCCATCAGCTCCTTCGTTGTCTTTTCTTTCAAAATATTGAAAGCCATCGACGCTGCCAGGATCAACCATATCATTCCTGGTGGATTTCTATCAAGAACCTGCCATTCTTTGTCCTTCATGGTCATCGGCTTCTTTTCTATTCCACCCAATGGTAGGAATAGATCCTTCTTATATAGTAATATTCCATCTGCATCTTCCATAACTGGTAGTTTTGGACGTTAAATTTCTCAACCCTAAACTTTCCATCTTCCGCCATTGCTCCCACTCAAACGAGGAACCCTCTTTTCCTGCGAGTTACCTTTCTCTCTAATACCAATTGTTAGAAAAATAGGATCGCGGAGCAAAAAATAAAAAAAAATGTGAAAATAAAACATTGAAGATACACAATAAAATAGAGACACAGATATATGTGGTTCACCTAGTGTGGGTTACATCCACCAAATAAATTGCCAAGTCCTTCCTTTTTATTATCCAGCAAATGAAGGGATACAACCTACAACACACCCACTATAACTTCCTCTTCTTTCTCTCACAGTCTCCTCTCTCATAATACAATATTCGCAATGATGCATAGCCACAATAAATTTCCTTTGTAAAATAGGGTTTCCTTCTAGGGAAAAAAACCCTAACATAACTTCTACCGTCAAATCTGCGAATTTATAATGAACAATCCATATTTAGTATGAAATTACAATATACATTTACAAGGAATTTTTTCCTTTGGGGGCTTCGCCCCCGAACCCATGCATGGAGGGGTGTACAGTCTTCATGGGGTATAGACATGACTGAAAACAAAGACCTATGAAACAGGAAGATAATCAAGCTCCACAACCAACAAATATTTTATTCTCAAAAGCAATAGAAAAGCTTAAAAAATAAAGTGTAAACAATAAAAAAAAAACTAGTATGTACAAGGAAATATCATCAAGGGTGATTAGGAGAAGTATATTTTCAGGATTTGAGCATTGTCGGGGAGCTCCTCCATGTCTCCCTCCAATGTATTGAGTTTTAAATTTCCTGGCCCAATTTTCTCATGAATCTGATATGGACCTAGCTATAATTTCTGGAATTTGGTGTGTGTTCCTTTCATTTCATTTGTCTTATCCCATTTAAGAACTAGATCACCTTCTTGAAAATCTTTGTTTCCTACAAAGGTTTTATCAAACCATATTTTGATCAATTTTTTATGTTGCACTAAGTTATTTTTTAGATTTCTCTCTTTCTTATTCTAATTGAAGGAGTATGTTCAATCTTTGTTGCATAACTGGGAATTCCTTGTCTTGGACAGATTGACCTAGTTGCAGGGAAGGTAGAAAGTATGGGTAGGTAAGATAGCTTCATGTCCATATACCAAAAAGAAAGGAGAATTTCCTAAGGAATCCTTTGTGTTACTCTATCATCCCACGGGGAATTGGGGAAGGATATATGCCAATTCCTTTGGTGTTATGTTACAGTCATTTTCAAAATTTTGATTAGATTTTTATTTGTGGATTATGCTAGACCATTACCTTAAGGATAATAATTAGCTGAATATTTAATTTTAGTGTTCTTATCAAGTGCATATTTACTCAATTTGAATGAAGAAAAATATTTTGCATTGTTAAATACTAAATATTTTGACACACCAAATCTAGTCACAATGTAAGAATCAAGGAAAGATATCACCTAATTTTAATTCACAACTTTGAGATGAATTGCTTCAATCCATTTGGTGAAATAGTCTATTGCAGTCATGATGTATTTTGGTAGTTGAGGAGAGATTGGTTGATTTCCCCTATCACATCCAAACCCAATTACTAAAATGAGTGTTCAATTGAAATTGGTTGTAGAGGAAAAGTAGGCTTATTTTCCCTTCCAGATGACTTTTGACATTCTTGACATCTTCTTGCATATGCATGTGAATCCTTGAATAGAGTAGGCCAATACCAACCTGCCCTGGGGATTTTGTGTGTAGTGGTGTCTTCGCCAAAGTTTCCTCCAGCTTGACCATCATTTAGTTCAGATGGGACTTTTTCTACATCATTCTTTTCCAAACATCTTAGGAAAACACCATCATAATTATTTCTAAATAATATCCCCTAAGAAATGTGGTATTGAGATGATTTGAGTCTGAAAGCTCTCTTGTTTTTGGGTTCCATATACTATGGAGTTGAACCCCGAGTCAAATAATATTTCATTTCATAATACCATGGATCGATGTTAATAGGAATGTAGCAAACTTCTTTCTCCAATAGATTTTGATCCTCGTAGAGTTCATCTTCATTCCCTTTATCTTTTGTTGATTCAGATGCCAATTTGTAGAGTCTGTGTCCTTTCACAATCTTTGCAAGCCTTATGTCTATATCATACTATTGTAAAGATTTCATCCAATTAGCTCTTGTATCTCTTAAATCTCTCTATACCAAGAGATTCCTAACAGCGGGATAAGGTACTATCACTTTGGTTTTGGACTTGAGTAGGTATGGTTTGAAATCTTTGACTGCCTCAAAAACTGCATAGGCTTGTTTATCTACCTCTAGATAATCTATCTCTACTCCTTGCACCCCAGATCTCATAAAGGCAATGGGGAATTCATTCCCTTCTGTTGATGTTTGAACAACATCGGGAAGACATTCTTCCAGATATATGTGTGTGTGTGTGTGTGTGTGTGTGTGTGTGACATGATATTTATAATACAAAGTATAAATATATAGATATAATAATAATAAATATGCAGTTATTTATTGTCCAAGGGATGCATCCTTTCATGGATGGTCACCATATGTTATATATATATATATATATTGAGAGAGAGAGAGAGAGAACACTCATCATTGTAATAATATATTCATATACAATATCATCTCTTATGAAAAATCAACATGGTATCAGAGCGAGATCATGCTTAACTCCCTCACAGGAGGGCCCGGGAAAATAAGAGAGATAGCTTTTCTTCAGAGGGGGTGACAAGGTACAGATGCATCGCATGGTAGTGGATGTCCTGTGGACATGTTGTAGCTATTTGAGATCTACCCACATGCCTTGGATGCATTGGTTGTGAAGTCACAGGGGTGCACGTGACAAGGAACAGATGCATTTTGGGGGAGTGGATGCCCTAGGGACATGTTGTAGATATTTGAGAGATACCCACAGACCTTGGATGCATTGGTTGTGAAGTCACGGGGGTGCACATGATGAGGTACAGATGCATTGAGAGGTAGTAGATGTCATGGTGATATGTTGAAGATATTTTAGAGCTACCCACATGCCTTGGATGCATTGTTTGTGAAGTCATGTTGTACTATGGATATCTGATGAGCTCGTGTGGCCACAAAGAATACCTCCATAGTTAAGAGGGAGTGTTTAAAGTTTGTATACTTCAGAGATAAGCTTTGGCATGATGAAGAATGTCTCCCTCATTGAGAGGGAAAACTCATCCTTGTAATAATATATTCATATACAATATCATCTCTTATAAAAAAAATCAACACCTTCATCATTTTTCTGTGAGGACAACTGCAAATGTGATGTCAAAAGTGAAGGTGTAAAGTATGAAATCTTTGGAAAAATCTAGACTCATCAATGCAGGGGCTTGGAATATCTCTTCCTCGATCTTTATGAATGATTCTTTCTCCTTATATCCCCATTTGTAATCTGCATTTTTCTTTATCATATCCTGAAGAGGCTTCACAGTTTTAGCAAAAGTTAGGACAAGACTTCTTACAAAATTTATTTTACTGATAAATGATTGCATGGATTTTTTGTTACGGGGAAAAGGAATCTTTGAGATAGATTTAGTTCTTTCAGATTCTATCATCGTACCATCTTTGGATACAACAAATCCCAATAACTTTCCTTCATTGATTGTGAAAACATATTTCTTTGGATTTAGTGAAATTCCATATCTTCTGCATCTATTAAAAATATTTCTCAAATGGGCTATATGATCCATTTTGTCTTTGGACAAGACAATTACATCATCCAGATATACCACCACATATCCATCGATTAGTCCTCTAAATGCAATGTCCATGGCTCTTTGGAAAGTTTCCCCTGCATTTATTAGTCCAAATGGCATTTTCTTATAGGCATAGGTTTCCCATTTGGTTTGGAAATCGGTCTTCAACTGGTCATCATCTAAAACTAGAACTTGATTGTAACCATAAAAACCATCTAACAATGAGATAATTTCATAACTAGAGACACATTGCAAGATTTATCCCATGGGTGTCACGTGATAATTGTCCTTCTCTAAGGCCTTGTTCATGTTTCGAAAATCAACACACAGTCTTATGTCCCATTCTTTTTCATTATAAGCACAAGAATAAAAATCCATTGGGTGTGTCTAACTGGGAAGATTATCCTTGATGCCAATAACTTATTCAGTTTGTCCTTTACCTAAGGTTCTAAGTTTGGATGCATCCTCCTCAACTTTTCTTGAGAAGTCTTTGTTTTAGGCTTCATGGGGATTATATGTTGGATGATATTTGTATCATAGGTCTTGAGGTCAGCATATGTTCAAGAAAAGATGTATTTTTACTCTTTGAATAACTTGATGAAGGCTTATTTTTCAGCTAGGGAACAATCCTTTCCAAGGTTGATGTTTTATGGCATACTACTTGTTCCAAGATTTATTACTTCAAATTGCATAGTTGAACTGTTTTTTTTGTAGGTTGTCACTTTCTTGAATTTGTCTTTAAGATCATAAAGCTCTTCAAGCCTTACCGCATTTTTGGGGATTTTATTGATTGGAGTGGTTTTCCCCCCATTGTTTTTCTTGTTGAGACAAGAGAATTAGAATTCATGTATTCATCATGTTGGCCTTCATCTGTAACCAAATCGTTGAAAGTGTCTTCAAGATGTAGAAAACTTATTATCCAATGGTCATCATCAAAGACCCTTCGGTTGGTTATGTTGTCAGGAATTGAAGGCCTGTAGAATAATTCCACAGAAAAAGTATCATGCATTATTCCTTCTTACGGAATTAACTTAGATGCAACATTAGCCAGTAAATCGGCATGATAATTTAATGAATGGAGGAAAAAGACTAATGTTAAATGCATCAAAGTGTTTGATCAAGTCCCATAACTCATGTTGGTAATGTTTGAGGTGAATTGCAAGGAAATGCATGGTATTTATCACCTGTCTTATTACAATTTCCGAGTCACCAAATACCTTTATCTTCCTTGCTTTCATGTCTACTTCCTTTTTCAATCCTTGTAGAAGAGCTTCATATTCAATTATATTGCTTGTGCATTGGATCTCAAGTTTGCATGCAATCAAGGTCTTCTTGCCATCAAGATATTTTAGTATGCATCTAGCACCTGAACCTTCTAGATACTTGGATCCATCCAAAAATAAGTCCACGTGTTAGGGTCACCTTTAGATTTAGTTATGGACTCGGAGTTTGTTTTATTTTCTAAAAATTTTTGGTTAGTGTAATTAATATACAAATCTAACTTATCTCTAGACACTGTGTTAAGTTGTACATCAGAGTTAGTGTTAGTCTTATCTACTATATCATAGTTTGTCTCAACAATTTGAGTGCAATGAAGGATTTTAGATTGTGTGGATGATTCTGCATAAAAGGAAATCTCAGCATTGTGGTTCCCAAAGAAAGAATCATAATAATAATTCCCTAAAATCGAATGATTGAACATTATGGGTTCATTTGAATCATTTATATTTGTCACCACATGATGTTTGATGTAACGTTCTTTGTCCACCCTGATTTGATTGGGTTTTCCATTGTAAGACAGCCATAAGTGTTACCAATCAGTAGAAAAATATCCATCAATCATAGTCGCAGACCAATCTCTCCTCAAAATCATTCCATAAGTATCAGGGATATCAACTATTATGATATCAATAGTTTGGCGTAATTTAGGGTTGGATGATAATCTGATCAAGACATTCTTTAACTCCCCAATAACTTTGACCCTTTACCTATCTAAATGGATGATTTGAATATCAAATTCTTCAGGTTTGACATTGAGATTTTCACAAACTTTAAGGGGTGTGACATTTGAAGAAGCTCTTGAATCTACCATGCAATTGTGAACATTTATGTTAAAGATTTCAAAAGTCAATAAGAAATGAGGGGTATTGGATTTTGACCTTTGGCCAGTTAATAGAGATGCATTTACAACTAATTGTTTATTTGGTGTTGTCTTTTCAGTGGTCTGGCCAACTTTACATTTCCCCTTCATTGCTCCTACATTAGCTTCTTTGATGTTCTTAGAAGTAGTACCCTACAGAGTTTTAATGAAATTGTCTTGAATCTGAGGTAGCTTCATAAGTTCGAATAAGGAAATCTTTTCTTTTGTTATTTTTAAATATTTCAAGAATTCATAATCCAACTTAGAAGGGGGAATGGAAGATACAACAGGTTTTTCATTAGAGGATTCATTTTGTTTATTGGATGTTGTTTTGGTAGGTTTTGGATTTGTAGGGGATCTCGAGGACGATGCCTTACTTGCACTTCTGGTGGTTACTTCATTTTGGGACATATGCACCTCTTCTACCTCTGCTTTTGCTTCTTCTTCTTCTCCCAAACTAAAAGAAATGTCCCAAAAATAATTGAGCTCCTTTCCTCCTGTTTCTTCAATCTCTTAAGACTAGTTTTGTTGTTTTGTTCCCTCCTCCTCTTCTTCATTTGATTCAGTAGAGGTATCAGTTGCCCTGGATTTGAGGGATTTTACAAAATCTTCCATGTTTATGCCTTCTGAAGGAGGGGTTGTTTTGACAGTAGGAGGAGTACTCTTTTATTTCTTAGGAGTAAATCTGAAAAAATTCTTGGAGTTTGAAGATCCTTCTCCACAATTATTTTTCATGTCTATAATTTCATTGGAGAGTTTCTTCACCATTCTCTGGAGAGCTTCCATATCTGTGGAATCTTGATCTTTCTTATCCTCGGAGGTTTGATCACCATGGCTTTGGTTTTGTTGCCAGTTTTATCCTTTGGAGTCCCCAACTCCAAGGTTTCCTTTAAGACTAAGCATATCCTTCTCAAATTTAATGGCTTCTTTAAAGGTAGTTTCTAAAGTATTTTTCTCATCTCTTTTAACAAACATAGCCATTGAAACATGGAGAACTCAAGTATAAAATTCAGTAGAAATATATTTAGCGGACTTGGGAGCTTGAGGGATTTTGTTTATTAAAGTGAGAAACCTTTGATTGAAATCCTTAACCTTTTCTTTTGCATCCATTGTAATCCTAGAAATATCTAGAACTAAAGTTGTTGGGGTCTTGTCTTCACCAAATTTTTCAATGAAAGTGGTTTCAAAATAATTCCAGCTAGTGATTGAAGCTTGAGCTAAAGAAACATACTAGGTGGAAGATTTATTTTCAAACATGCAAGGAAAGAGTGTGCAGATGACATATTCATGTTGCACATTCATTGACCTAACATCAAGCATAAATTTTTTGACATGGTCTTGAACGTAATCTTTCTTATCTGGGTTGAATTTAGGAAAAAACTTATCAGGATGTTTAGGCATGTCATTCACTGCCCCAAGCACAAAAAAAAACATTGGGAAACAACCAAGGTTGGTTATTTTGTTGGCTAGCATTCACTCTAGCCATCGGTTGAGGGATTCCAGGGATTCCTCCTTCACATTCCCCTTAAGGCTTGTTTTCAAGCTCACCTCTTAGTGTTCTGGGTGGAGATTCGAGGGGAATGGGAGGTTGACCGCCTCTATCAAGTATATAATTTTCTAGGTCGAAATATAAGGGTTATGAGACCCCTTGTAAGACTTGAAATAGGTGATAATCGGGAGTCCCAACAATTTGGTTTCCTTTGTGGGTGAGGGGAATTTAAAGAGCTGGTTCTTCCCACATAGGACTTCTTTGTCCCTCAAATATTGAAAATTCAATAGAGGGTAGACTAGTTTGCTTGCTCCACTAGAGAGTTAGTGCATGCTCATGTGTTTTCTTGATTATTCTTTCAATTTCAGCGTAGGAGAACATTTAAGACGTTGGTGATATGGGTTTGGACCAAGGAAAACCTCTTGAAGTTGATATTTGAGTGGGAGTATTCAAAGAATACGACAAAGGATTTAAAATCTATTATGGGTCGATGTGGTGAGAATCACTTGGCTAAGTAGTGTTTAACATCGGAATTGAACAGGTAGGGTTTTGCAATTTTCTAGTAGTCATTCAGTTCGATGGCCCTCCTTCTAGCGTCGTTTTTGTTGATGGTTCCAAATGTCATGTCAAGAAACTAAGGGAGAATACCTTATGGCAGGTCCTAATTAGACCCGCTCTCATTTGGAATAGAATTTCCAACCAGTATGTGGGCCTGGTTGCCACTCTAAAAGATTATCTAATATGAATATGAGAACATAATGTTCTCAGATGAATTAAAATCTAAAATTAAATCTAACTAATACTAACTAAAGTTATTCTAAATGCAATACTATACTATTCTAACCTATCATGATTAGGATAAATCTAAATAGTATGAGTACAGTTAATGAGATATTGTTACTAGCAAAAGAACTAATTCATTTAAGCAAGTAACAAGTGAATATGAAAATGAAAGATGATACAATAACAAATAATTACAAGTTATACAATTAACATCATTTATATGCTCATAAGGAAATCTATGATGACATAAACATTAAGAACAAAGTGAAGAATAAGTTCATACAACTAAGTCCAATAGCATTCACATCATAGACATATGCACTAGAAAAATCTTGAAAACACATATCAGAATCATAAACCTCCAAAATTGTCTCTTGCTCTTTCCATTCACACAGTAAGAATATTATTCTGATGTACAACAAATCAAAATCCCTTTCTCATTTGTAGCTCCCTCTTTTATAAAACAAGAGGGACTTTTTACGTTCCTAATGGTCATGTTATCAGAGGACAGTTCAGAATTTTCGTTTCACATTCCACATTCAAGTAGATACAAGTGAGAATAGACAAAATAAGAAGGATCGTTTACATAATTAATACAATCATGAAATCCTTTGTGATTCCATTTAATCTCGGTATTATTTCAATAGCGCAAAGTCTTCCATGATCTTCTCTAGCTTACTCAACTACATTTTTTCCAAGTCTGTTTCTCCATCACATATTTTGGTTGTGACTTCTAGTTTGAATTCCTGCCATTACAGTAACATTATGATACTTCCACTATAGAATCATCCAACTTTAGCACTTGTGAAGAGAAGTAAAAATTACCTGATATGGCCATAAGAGGGGTACATTCCTAGAGGGAATGTCAACTATGCCCACATTTGAAATTTCCAGACTGTTTTGGGCCTCTCCCAATTTCGTTTGTCTTTCTTTCTTTGCGTCTTCTTCTTTTTTCCATTTAGCTTCAACAACATTTTGTTGTTATTCCTCATCTTTCTTTTTCTTTGCTTTTGCTTCTGTTGCTAGTCTCTTTCTCTCCTCTTCAGCCTTTTTCTTTTGTACTACATCTTGTTGAGTTTTTCTTCCTTTTCTATCATTTTCTTCCTCTCATCAACAAGGTTCTTCAATGCATCTTTGTTTTCCTTCTTCTCATCTTCCATGGAACTCTTCTTGGGTTCATATTTCATGTTTCCTCTGAGGTCATCTGGGTTATTTTTCTTCTCTTTTTCTTTCTCTACTTGTTTTCTCTAGTATTTCTCTTCTACAATCATTGCCTTTTGGTGTCTCTCCTCTCCTTTTCTTTCATCTTGTTCCTTTGCCTCTAGATTTTCTTGATCCTTCTCTAGAAGCAATTAGAATTGTTTTTGAGTTATTTTCTTATTTTCTTCTTCTTCCATTAACAAATTTTCTTTGGATGCATTATCATGCAACCTTTGTAGCACTTCTTCAAATAATAAGATCCCCTTGAATGTATCCTCCTCATAGTTCACTACATGTATTTTGGGGTGAGTAAGGCCAAAATATGTGACATGATTAAGTGTTATTTTTTAGGGTCATGTCCTCTAGCTTTTCTAGCACAGAAGCATGTCTCTTGCAAGGATTCAACTTCTTTCCTTGCATGAGGGCCATTTAACAATGTGTACCTTCCTATGTTAATGGGGAATGTGGGCCAGGGCTTCTTGCTACTACCTGAAAGGAAAGAGGTTATGCTAGTTTCTCTTGTTTGGTAAGCAATCTCTTGAATCAACAGTCTATTGGGGAAATATCTAGGTAGGATATGTGGGGATATAGAATTTCCATAAACTCTTATGTATGAATAGTACTTCCTCATGTACCACTCTGCAATATCCCTCAAGGTGGCCATGGATGCCTTTGATATTTTATATGTTGGATAACCAAAAATTATGCAAGGGAGCAAGGAAATAGTCACATAGGTCATAAATGTGTTTCTTATAATTTACTTCCCATATCTCTGAACAATATACATGCACAAGTGGTTGATTTTGGTCCCAACTCCATCCAAAGGTAGAAAATTATATAGAAGAGCATACAGCATCAATAAGGTATGCACACATGTAGAAACTGGGAATTTTTCCTATCTGGAGCATTCTTTATGTTCTGGAAAATGTTGAAGGTCAGTATCTTCACCCAATTGAATATTTTCCCCATCTTTACTAATGTATAGGCCATTGGCAGCCATTCATCTTAAAATGAGTGCTCTTCTCCTCTCCACAAAGTATGTATATCATAGCATTGAGCATTTTGTATGGCCTCTTGAATTTCTGAGAGAGGATTACTCATTCTCCTTGCTTAAATTTTATGTCATCGTCGCACCACCAATCCTCCATCAATTCTTAGAAATATTTGTTCTATTTTCCAAATTTTCTCAAGAATGGCTCATTCTAGAATATTATGGGCCCTGAGAGATGGTATCAAATTCCTCTGTCCTTTGGTTTTAGGGATGTTATTTGAATATTGTCTTTTGTCACAATTGTAGCAGTTCCTTGGTCCATATGTTCGAGGCACCATGTTGTTGGATCGTTGTGGGAAAACATCATCGGACGAGCAGTCGGGAATGTTTTGATAAACTTCCAATTTCTCATCCTCAGTTAGGAAATCTTCGTTGTCTAATATATTGTAGATTTCATCGTATCGGGGATGGTGGGATAACCAATTGTGGTAATTGGTGTCTGTAGCCAGAATGTCTCCTTGGTTCGCAACAAGAGAAAGCGTTTTTGCAATGGGGTTTCTCCCCTTTCTAGTTTGTTTGTGTGACATGGTGTTGATGTTGTGTTCTGTAGTAAACAAAAATTACATAAGTTTACCAAAATGATAAAACAGTAAAAAATTGGAATCAAACTACTCACATACATGTTGTTTCGAGAGTTGGTCGAGGTTTGAAGTTAACTTGCCTTCACATTGTGCAAAATAGATTTTTTTACAAGTTTACAAAGGTGCATAATGAGTTAGTTAGGGTTGAAAAGGTTTATGTACACGTAAATTACCCTAATCCTTTGTAATTAATGTTATGTGAAAGTCAGTTCATTTGGAGGTGTAAAGCAACATCTTCATTAATGATTTCAAACATATAGATTTTCTCGATCGGAAGATCAATATTAAACAACTCCCCGATAGTGCTATCTGAGGAGTTTCCATCGGAGAGGCAGTATTATGTCAAAAATCAGACTCCAACAGGAACGGTATTGAGGGAATATTCCATCCTAAAAAATCGTGCTTACAAGAAGAAAGTGTTAACCATGGAGAGGTTAAAGTGTGTGGATAATAGTGGGTATATTTACAATTCATTATTTTCCATGCATCTACAGTGATTAAATAATGGACCCACTCTGTTATATCTATTTCCAGTTCCTTGAGACCACTAGTGGTTTGACATGCATACACAAGAAGATTTCTCTAAGGCATAATGGGGTTGGTACATTATTGGAAACGAGTCTATCGGAAGGACTCCATCAGAGTCGAATATATAAAGTGAAAAACTCTTCCGATAGTGAAAACTTCGATAGAACGCTTTCCAATAGTATTATCGAAAAGGTTCTATCGAAATAGAAATTGAGGTTCTGTATTATTTCATTCTGAGGAGAAACGTCTTGGTGGGTAATGGCCTGATAGTTATCAAACATGGTCATATAAGTGAATATTTTCCTTAGGGTTTAGAATGACTCAACATTTTCTCTCTTCAACTGAGAGCCAATTAATACAAAGTAAAAAAACACAATACCTTTGATTGCCACAACTGCTTGTTGGGTTAGGATTGAGAATGCACTAGCAAAACACTAGTTTTCCCATATTAGTAGAAAATCAAGTTAGTACTGATAAAGTTCCTTGCCAAAATTTTGATAGGGGGTGCCCACTAAAATTCCCTAAGTTAGAGAATTTTAGTGGGTAGTTGTGGGGGCACAACAGGTTCCTCCTACTAGAATGGTATTAAGGGATATAAAGTATTAAACAAAGATAAAGAATCATTTGTAAAAGGTGTCTTGGAAATCATTTGTAATCTAAGATCTACTATATTGGAGGTTTCCCCCTCGAAGAAGTAAGTGAACATTGTGATCCAAGTGGATATTGATGGCCACCCACCTATTCCACTAGCTCAAAGAATAGTTTTCCATTTTGGCATTTTTTTACAGTTTTTCGAGTCCCAAACTTTCGGGGCCATTTTGAGGCCCTAAACGATGTTTTTTGGACTTTGGGGGGGAAAGGGTCGTTAAAAGCATGCCCTAACCCCTAGCGGAAATTGTACTTCTCGGATAGACCTTTCCGATGAGGTATCAAATTGTCCAAACGAAGATCATCTGCAAAAGTTATGCCCCCGTGAAGTTGACATATCAACTACCCCCTTTGGGGCCCACAAATATTTTGGCTTTTCATCTTTCAAGGTTAGGGTTTTGGATTTTATTTATGTTAAAAATTCCTTTGGAGCCTCATTGTAATGATCATCTTCCTAAAAATGAGCATATTTGTCACATCTCTTCTCAGAGATAAGCTACCATCGTTCTAGCGAGTTTATTCACTCTCTATTTTTACAGTTTCTGTACATTTCTCTCATTAATAAAAATTGTGCATTACGATATCTTTGTGTTTATTGCAATATATATATATATATATATTTCATTGTTATATATCCACATTCATTTCATTCTCAAAATAATATGGTCAGTGGTATCAGAGCAGGCTACTCCTTTTCGTTTCTTGTGAATGTCCCCGACGAGATCAGGACATAGAGAGTTG
This sequence comes from Picea glauca, assembly GCA_000966675.3. Classification (NCBI taxonomy): domain Eukaryota; kingdom Viridiplantae; phylum Streptophyta; class Pinopsida; order Pinales; family Pinaceae; genus Picea; species Picea glauca. The sequence goes on from JZKD02S1696918.1 coordinate 26,714, forward strand.
GGTCTCAAGCTAGTTTCCCTTGAGGATAAATGCTCTCGCCAGCCCAAGAAGCCTCCCATGGAGGAAAAGAAGAGGAACGAGGGAGTAGAATACCCCATCAAGTTGTTGCTCGTGGAAGCCCTCACGCAACATAGGAACAAGATGTTGGATAATTTTTCCCAAATCCTTCAACGATTGTTGACAATAATAGATGTGTCTTCGTAAAGCAGACACTTTGGAGATGCTACCCCATTCAGGGTACAAGTTAATTTTTATATTCCCGTATTTGAAGGTCATATCGATGTGGATGCTTTAGAAAAATGGTTAAATTTTCTAGTAGGTTATTTCTTTGTTCACAATTTTTTCGATAGAGAAAAGATAACCTTTGTGCTCCTTAAGGCTCTCCCCCATATCAAACATTGGTGGGAAAATTATTGGGAGAAAAAATCCATAGAGGAGTCTAGAATATTTGGGGTCGAGCCCACTTGGGATTTTTTTATGGATGCAGTCAAGGAGCAATATTTCCCTGTGGGAAATTGATGACCAGTACATGAGATGGACCACACTGCATCAAAAGTGGGATCAAACAGTGCCAAATTTCACAAATACCTTTCATACCTTGCACACCAAGTTGGGTATCAAAGACTCTGAGTGGCATCTAGTTTTTAAATATCCCATGGCTCTACACAGGTACATCTAGACCGAAATGGAGTTTTCGTAAATCTCATCACTGGGAATTGCTTATAGATATGTTGTCAAAATCGAGAATAAATTAAACAGTGTAACAAGAGGGAATCTGGGTCTGCAAATACACAACAACCAAAGTATGGTAAAAGCATCCCTAATTCATAGAACAATCAACCTCAAGACAACCAGTCCAAGCCATGGGAAAAGAAGAGCAACGGGAAGATGAAGGACACTGGGAAGTGGTACTACTTCCACAAAATCCCTTGGCACAACACCAATGAATGTCACTCGAAACAGTCATTGGTAGTTGAGCTCAAAGAAATAGAGTCGAGCCCCAACTTGTAATCCGATTCAGAAAATTATAAAAGCAAAAAAAGCATTGATGCAGAACCCACTTCTATTGTCTCGACCACAACAATCCAACTAGAAGAACTAGAGGATCCCAAGGAGGGGGAGCACTTTTTCCATTCACAGATGTGGGTGAAGGGAACCCTATTGCATTTTATTGTTGATAGAAGAAACTAGAAGAACCTCATATCAATATAGGTCATGAAACAATTGGATTTACCAACAAAACCACACCCGCATCCATATAACATCGAATGGCTCCGCTAGGGACGGGATCTTTGTGTCAGCCAGCAATATCGCCCGCCATACGGCGTCAAGCCCTTCAAGGATGAGGTATTGTGTGATGTTTCCCCACTGTAAATCTATGATTTTCTGTTAGGCCAACCATATATGTGGAAGCATCATGTTGTCTATGATTCTTGACTCCGTAGTGTCATTGCTACTCTGGGGGGTCAACTCTATAGGATACCAGAGTTAGTTCCGACTACTATCCCGCCAAAACAATTCCACAAATTAATCTCTCATACCGCAAAGTTCAGCCTCTTCAAAATATGTTCAAAGGTGAGCATAAGGACACTACATCCTCATCCCAATACCCTTCTATCCAGCAAAATCACATCAACAAGATTGTAGAAAAGCACAAAGACATTTTGGATTCACCTACAAGGATGCCTCCACACTGCCCAATCAAGCAAAGATATAACAAATCCATTCATACTCCTCATACTTCATCTTCAATAAAATATTCCTCCCACACTCAGGTAGATCATGCAACTAGATCAGTTGAATGGATCTAACCCCTCCAGCAATGGGTTCATAACAACCTTCAACAAGCTAAGCAGGACAGCTTCTTCAGCAAGGCAAGCAGCTCACCAAGGTTTAGATTCAACAAAAGCTTCCCTGGGACCTTGATGCAATGGGGACCATTGCTTCCTAAGGGGGGAGGATTGATCCAAGTGGATATTGGTGGCCACCCACCTATTCCACTGGCTAAAAGAGCAGTTTTCCATTTTGGCATTTTTTTACAGTTTTTCAAGTCCCAAACTTTCGGGGCCATTTTGAGGCCCTAAACAATGTTTTTTTTGGAATTTTGGGGTGCCATGGGTTTTCTAAAGGCTGTCCCTCCCTGACATAAGTTTTACTTCTCAGATAGACCTTTCCGACGATGCATTGAATGCCCCAAAGAGAGATCGTATGCAAAAGTTACGCCCTCGAAAAGTTGACATATCAACTACCCACATCGGGCCCCACAAATGTTTTGGATTTTCATCTTATGGGGTTAGGGTTTTGGATTTTATTTTGTTAAAAATGCCTTTAGAGCCTCATTATAAATATCATCTTCTGACGAATGAGCGTAGTCATCACATCTCTTCTCAAAGATAAGATGCCACCATTCTACCAAGTTTATTCACTTTGTATTTTTACAGTTTCTATACATTTCTCTCATTAATAAAAAAAAATTGTGCACTATTGTATCTCTATGTTTATTGCAATATCTATGTATATTTCATTGTTATATCTCCACCTTCATTTCGTTCTCAAAATAATCTGGATCACATTTCTTCCCTATCAATAAAGGTATCACATTTTTCTCATATTGTCCATTGTTCATTATTCTTTTTGCTATATATCTGAGTGATATTTTTTATTTATGCTCTAAATATTTCTATTTGGTACATCACAAGTGGTATCAGAGAAATTTCCTGGCATCTTTTTTAGAGAAATTTTTTTCAAGCTAGAAATGTGTTCTGGCATCTATAAATAACACAGAGATTTTTCATTAAGTGGGTAAACATGTGGTCAAGGAAGCATACATGCAAGAACTACAAGAGGTTTCACATGGATGGAAACCCTTGTAACCTGTTATCCCTCCGAGTATTATCGCATCAGACAATACCTATATACAAAATTCACTACTACTACCATCAGGTATATCATAAGTTTTATAGGCATCGTGAAACTAGCCTTAGATTAGTCTCTTGACTGCCTAACTATTGTAGTGGCACCAAGAACAACACTCATGAAGACTACTCTTGTGTACCTAGGTAATCAAGTAGTACAGCTAAGGGTATAATACAACCTCCTTAGTTAGATCCCTAAGATATTGGGTCGAGTACTATTGTTGGACACTACACGTATATCAAAGAGTTATAGCACAGGGCACTCCTTTTTCCTTAGGACCCTTGCAACCCTAATCCTTGTTCTCAATCCAGAATTTTATGAAATAAGGGGCTCTATTAAATTTGGATCATTGGAAACCCTACTTCCTGCTTTCAGTTTAGGAAATTCCTAAATAATATTTAGTATTAAGAATTTGTGCATTCTTCGAATGCATTATTTTTTAGTTCGAAGTATAACTCCATAGAAGTAAAAAACAAAAAGGTACAAAGTGGAGCCACTAGCATACTTATTTGGTACTGTTCAACCCCTTTTGTGATTCCCCTCTATTTCTATTTTACTGCTTTCTTTTCTTACCTCTTATATTCCCCTTCTATAATTTCTCTTCCTGAATCTCTCATATCCCCCTCTTTTTCCCTTTTCTTTGTTGTGTCAAGATTACTACACTTAGATTTTTTCACTATGTTTGTGGACTTTCGAACTTGTATTATGCTCTCTTTACCCGTATATCAGTCCGCCCAACACTTAGTTTATTTTTTCATCATAGATTTTCGGATTCCCAAAACTACATGTTATACCTCCACTTCTCCCAGATTATGCCCAACATATTTCAACACTTAGCCATTTCATCTATTCAGAATTGCGAACTTTTGGACTTGTGGACTTGCCTTTCCATTCTAATCGTTCGCCCAGATTCTTCGTCATCACGTGTCCCTTCTTTCACATTTCTTGAGTCACATTTAATACTATTTTTATGGACTTAACTACTAAATTCATTTCTGAAATGGTCCTTAATTAATGATGTTTATATCGAGTCTAGTCGCATTTATTTTGAGTTAATTCTTCCATTGAAAGAAAATCTAACCTAAAATCATTTTATTGTGCAAAGTAATATTATAATAAAATTTGGCCACCTCCTCAAAATTAGTGATGAGAAAACGGAATTTTTGTGGAGATACCTTGAACCTCTTCGCCAGAGAAGACCAGAACTATCATTGGTCTTGATCATACTAGTATTATTCAAATATGTTTGGTAAAGAAAACAACAAGGTGTGGACTTCAGGGATAGTTCTCGTAGGTTGTGTTCCAGAAGTCTTTCAATGCAAAGATATTGTTTCCCGGTGCATCAACAAGTTTATCCAGAACATAAGGGTCATCGCAATGCAAAACAATTCTCTTATTTCTAGGGTGCCTTCAATATTTAGGGAGATGTTGAAATTGTCGGAGCCGAACCTGGTTTATAAAGGGGAGGAAGCTAGAAATTTTATAAAAATCAAAAATAATGGAATCAAACTTCTTCAAGAATATTTACATGACCATGCATCAATGCCAGAAGATATATCTAAAATTCAAGTAAGTTCTTTGAAAAATCCTTATAAAGAAATTGTATGGTTATTTACTAGAATTGTTGGCCAAGATTCTATGGAAACCATTCCTTGATTGGCATTATATATACTACATTTCATAGTTCATGAAAACGCAATCTTCGAATGGGAGAATATTATTTCAAATGAGATTACTACACAACTGACAAAATTCAACACTGAGAAAAAGTTTTCTATGTCATCTTATTTGTTATTTTCTATCACATATTTCCATACTTTTGAGGGTTTAAATATTGCTAGAAAGGTTAAAGTAAAGGTGGACCTCGTGACCATGTGGTATCAAGATTTATGGAGGAAGAGGGTCAGCCATCATTTCTATGAAGTATACAATGATTTTGTGTCTAAATTCAAAATGTTATTATTTGGTGAAGGCACTTCTCGGCTCTCATTGGAAGTGTGGGCTTTTGTAACACCATGTTTCCCCCAATCTGTAAATATAACTATATGGTCCAAGGAACTAAGGAAAACATAAAAGTGTGAATGTTTGATTTGATGGACCTTTGTACGAAAGGTCGATGAATGTAAATTCTGTTATTTTAATAGAAAATGGTTACGTGATGCATGACTGTTGAAAGAGGGGATGTGATAAGAGAAAACCATGAATGCAATGAAAGATGGTGGAGGGGACACGGAATGGTTATGTTAACCTCCACCGAACCAATACCATGATGGAATTAATTGCTCAGATCAGAACAACCCTCTGACCCATAAATGAATTACAGTCGGACTGGTAGGTTGGAAGACCTCCTCAAGAGTTAATGAGGGGATGGGGAAGACCACCCATCTATAAGGCTTGCAGACCTGACCACGGACTGGGAATTCGAGCCACATGCAATCTTGTTAAGGAAGGAAAGAAAGGAAGTGTGGTGGGCGGAGGAAGACCTGTGGAAAAATGCAGAGAGGATAGCGGAAACTCTCGGGTCCAAGGAAGGATTGAAAGAGGAACAGTGAGTTCTGATCACAAAAAAAAGAGATTGAGCCAGGAGAAGGAGAGTAACCTTCGTCCTTATCTATTTCTGTATTGGGATAAGGCGAGTAACCTTCATCCCTAACTTTTGTTGATTTGGAAGTAAGAGATTGACTCTCAAAGCATTGTGGCTTAAGCTCGGGGGTGGCTAGTGATAAATCCATTTGAAGTGACTGAGCCTATGGTTGGGTGGAAACTAGCACCCCTTTCAGCAGTTGCATCATGCTCTATGGTTCTGATAAGTATTTTCTTGCCTTATGCTTTGAATTTTAAATAATGGATGCATGTGAGTATTTAAATGTCTATAAAGGGTTCTTTCTCTGTATTAAATTATTAAGTTATGAGTATGCGTTCGTTCCCTTGAGAACCTATATTTCAGTTTGATTTTCCATATGCCCCAGTTTAATCACTCGAATGCGCTTTCCCCAAGAATTTACATCATCTTTCTGAGTCGGAGTAAGCCTTTGGGCATAGCTACCGTTTTGGTAACCTCACAAGTTACTTTGCCTTGATTCAGAGCTTAAAGATCTGCGAGTTGGGAAGGTGTTCCCTTCAGACCAATAGTCTAGGAGACTCTGAAATAGCACCTATTCCCTTAACTAAAAACCCGACTAAGAGTGAGGATCATATCCCAAGAGTTATATGAAGATCCACGTAACCTAGGTCTAGGAACCTTGGAGCTCGAGGCTCTGAGATGTCAAATTTCACAATAGTCAAGTTGAACCATGCAAATGTTATGAACCGTCGATCTATGAATGGAGATCGAGGGTGGGGAATCACTGCGGAGCACGAAGGTGAAAATAGCAGACGCGTTAGTTTGCGGCTTGAAATTCACCCTTCCCATTGATCTCGACAAGATGGAAGATCAATGATCTCGGTTAGACTAGAATCAAGCGAGCACTTTCCAGGTTGTGGAGGTCGAACTCTCTGGTAAAGAGTATGCATGTTGGGGCCCTGCAATTTCTGTGAACCATCGATCTGAATTTGACGCGATCCCTGGAATGCAAGGAGCACGTGGTATGGAGAAATATTCAAGGAGTTCAAGCTCAGAAGAGATAGCGTTTTCAGGAGTGCAAACGAAATCCAAGAGACGGGCCCGTAGGAGGAGAAAAGGTCGAATCCTTCAAGCACTTAGAAAATATTCTAAGTCGGAGTAAGTCAGAAGCTCAAGAGGAGGAGCGACAGTGGTCGTTGGATCACAATGTCAAGGATCGACAGTCTTTTGATCTAAGCAAGGTGCATGAGCCTTAGCACTTGGCACACGCAGGAGAAGGGAACTTACCAAAGTTCCAAAGTCCCAAAGTAATTTGAGGTCATCCATCACCAAGAGGTGAATCTGGACCGCCATATCCAGAGGGATGCGTGGTGACAGATCACGGACTCTAGAGGAATATGTTCAAGGGTTTTTAGCTGAAAGTTGAGATTCCTGAACCTCAAAGACCTGAAGTGAATCTGGATTTCCAGATCGAGAGGGACACGTGGCAACAGATCATGGACTCTGGGGAAATCTGTGCGAGATTTTACAGTTGAGATCTGAGACTCTCAAAGTTTGGAGAGCCGGAGAGTGGAATTAGATCTCAATCGTCATATCGTCCGAAGTAAATCTTGTTAAGCCCTAATATTGGCTCATTACCACTTAATTGGGGCATATTAGATTAGTAATGTTATTTTATTTATGTCGGCTTTAGGCCATTAGTTGTGATTTAGAATAGTAATGTTAT
>JZKD02S1696918.1:52830-73912 GCA_000966675.3 Picea glauca
ATCCACCTAGATCTAGAACAAAACACACCAGAACATGACACTTTCCTTAAGTTTTAGATATTGAATTTACTAACTAAAGAGGGATAGGTGACATACCGTTTAAACGTCGATTCCTCTCGCCATCGCCATCCTAGCTCCATTCCAACACTCATACAATGATGATCTTGCAAAAGAACGCAACTATCCAAAGTGATAGTAATAGCATAAACTCAATATAAACCTATGTATGTGATCAAGGAATCATACAATAAAACACAACAAGATTTATAGGAAAGAATCATATTATTGTATCATATTAAATGTGAAAGAGAGATTACAAACATGGCCTTGATGTCGTAAGGTCCCTTTCAACTATCCTTCGTTCCCCACACACTTCCACTCCAAGAATTCTGAAAGCATAGATCTGATATTTTTCATAATCTATCTTGACAAAATGGTTCATCTAGCCAAGCTAACAATCTCCAAAGCTCAATCCAATCCAAGCTCCAAAATCAAAAGCTAATCTCATCCAAGCCAACTTTCTCCATGAGATCTCCTCTCCTTTTATAAGATGAAGAGGATAAGGTGAGGAGGTTAGGATGATCCCACCAAATAATGAAAGCGAGTAAGATCCAAACCATTCAGATGCCACCTCACCATGGAAGTTTCTCTTTCTAGAAGCATCGAGAAGATGCTCGTTTTTTCCACGTATGAGCATTCTCGCACCCTCATTATAGAGCAACCTGTGAACCTCTCACAACCCAGCTATGGTGCAGCCTGCGAGAATCAGGCATTCTCGCACCCTCCCTATATAGAAACCTGTGAACATCCTCTTTAATAGGGTTTTTACAAAGGAGAATGCAACTTATTTTCTTAAGAAAAGTTCTTCTCTCTTCTTTCTTCAAGAACTCAGGCCACTGACCCCTCTGAAGGAAACAGATAGGTTTACATCATTAACAGTCATAGGGATGATGAAAATAATGTGTAACACCTAGGTCTAGGAACCTTGGAGCTCGAGGCTCCGAGATGTCAAATTGCACAATAGTCAAGTTGAACCCTACAATTGTTATGAATCATAGATCTATGAACAAAGATTGAGGGTGGGGAATCACTGCGGAGCACGAAGGTGAAAATAGTGGACACTCTAGTTTGCAGCCCACAATTCACCCTTGTCGTTGATCTTGACAGGTTGGAAGATCAATGATCTCAGTTAGACTAGAATCGAGCAAGCACTTTCCAGATTGCGGAGGTCGAACTCTCTAGTAAAGAGTACACGTTTTGGGGCCCCGCAATTTCTGTGAACCGTTGATCACCATTGACCATCAATATGAGTTTGACACGGTCCCTGAAACACAAGGAGTGCGTGGGATGGAGAAATCTTCAAGGAGATCAAGCTCAAAAGAGATATCATTTTCAGGAGTGCAGACAAAATCCAAGAGACGGGCCCGTAAGAGGAGCAAAGGTTGAATCCTTCGATCACTTAGAAAATATTCTAAGTTGGAGTAAGTCAGAAGCTCAGGAGGAGGAGCGATAGTGGCCATTGGATCATAATTCCAAGGATTGACGGCCTTCTAATATAAGCAAGGTGCATGAACCTTAGCACTTGGCACACGTAGGAGAAGGGAACTTACCAAAGTTCTGAAGTCCCGAAGTAATTTGAGGTCATCCATCATCAGGAGGTTAATCTAGACTGCCATATCCATAGGGATGCATGGCGATAGATCGTGGACTCCAGAGGAATATGTTTGAGGGTTTCCAGTTGAAAATTGAGATTCCCGAACCCCGAAGACCCGAAGTGAATCTAGACCGCCAGATCCAGAGGGACACATGGCGACAGATCATGGAGTCCAGGGAAATATGTGCGAGAGTTTTCGGTTGAGATCTGAGACTCTCGAAGTCTAGAGAACCAGAGAGATGAAGTAGATCTCATTCATCAGATCGTCCAAAGTACTGAATCTGGACCGTCTGATCCAGAAGGGATGTGGTGTGAATCTGTGGACTCTGGATAAAGTCCCCAAGTAATTCATATCCATTAGATTAAGAAGGGATGTGGCATGAATCTGTGGACTCCGAATAAAGTCTCTAAGTAATTCATAGCCGTCAGATTAAGAAGAGACGTGGAGTGAATCTATGGACTCAGGGTAAAGTCTCAAAGCAATCCTCGATCGTCAGATCCAAAGGATAGGTGGCGTGAATCTGTGTATTACAGGAAAATACCCAAAGTAAACATTGATCGTCAGATCACCCGAAGTATATCTAAACCGTCAGATCCAAAGGACACGTGGCATGAATCTATGGATTCCGGGCAAAGACCCAAAGTAAACGTCGATCATTGGATTGCCTGAAGTAGATCTGAATTGTCAGATCCAGAGAACATGTGGAATGAATCTATGGACTCTAGGTGTTAGAACCCTATATAATAGGGGAATCAGTATTCTGACTAATATCTATCTATTTCAGGCATTACACTTTTGCTCACGACGCACAACAAAGGTGTAAAAGCGGCTAAAATATCTCAATTCACCTCAGTTGTTATCACATAAGAGTTTTTGTTTTCAGTAGTTAAAGAGTAGAGTCTCATGTTATGTTAGCTACCGAAAGAGAGAGTTTTCAGTTTCTTAGAATCCAATTTTTGTGTACCTCTAGCCACCGAAAGCCTGTAGCTAGATTAAAAAAAAATGGCTCTCTGATATTGGTAAGGGCAACAGAGATGATGCTTTTTACAGGTATAAGATGCCTAAGCTGATGACAAAAAATTGAGGGACGAGGCAATGGAATAAAGACAAATCTTGTTAAGATGGTAGATGTGGCTAAATCTTTTTCCAGACCCCTCCTTATACAACAAAATATTTCGGCTGTGAAAATGGGTGCGCAATCAAAAGTTCGATAAAAACAAATGGGATTTCTCTTGTCAATGGTGCTCATGATAATTCAAAACTTGTGGCTCTGTTGGAGAATTTTATTAAGAAGTATGTGCAATACTATGGATGTGGAAATCCTAAGACAGAAATCCTTATATCAAAAACACAAATGATTTCACTAAAGTGTGATGCATGTGGACATATTTCCGATGTTGATATGAGGGACGATCTGACTACATTTATTTTGAAGAATCTGCCAGAGCCCTTCAAGGAAGGTCTTGCAAAGGCTGACATGGGAAGCAGCAACAGGATACTCCTAATTGGTGCAACAAGTTACATTGGTCACCGTGTTGCCAAGGCTAGCCTTGATCTCAGCCATCCCACCTTCGCCAACGATGTGGGATATATCCCACTATGTAAATAAAAAGGGCGCAGCATTCTAAAATCCCAATGCCAAGTGTTGTTGTCTATATATCGAGGAACTCATGGGAGAATATTAAACACCAGGCTCAATTTCCAAGTGGCAATTTTTATGTCAAGTTTACAATTGACAACCACGATTGAGCACTTGGTGGCAGTCAAAAGATCGAAGCCTGGAAGCGTTTTAACTTATTCTAGGTATCAATTTAACCATGAAGGCCATGTGCCTGAGTGTCGATGGAATTAATTTGTGTTGATAGTTGGAAGGTTTGAGGTGATGAGAAGATTGGAAATTCTATTTTCTTGCATGATTAAGCTATATTTACGAGCTAAGAACAGTGAATATGATGCATTCAAAGTGGGATATTTCTATTGATTTCACAAAAGGTGTCGAGGTTCAAAGCCACACCACAAAACATAAGAGTCCACAACATATGCCAAATGCCAGTAATGCTCGAGCACAAGTGGCACATTCCAGCAGGGCATTTGATCAACGATTCCAGATTTGCAGGGAACATATCTGGGCATTCAAATTACGGTTGAGAATTTACAGGAGCCCAATGACTTCTACTTGAAGAATATGAGAATGACAAGTGCCCAAATATAAAGGAAAAATTTATTGAGGCTGCATGGTAAAATTAAACAGCCCAAGGAGGAGATTCCAAATCAATTTGGTGGAGATGGGGTCATTCAATCCCATGATTTCAGGATCACCAGGTTTTAAGGAGCATAGTCAAGCAACCTTTAAGCATCTCATCGACAGATGGTAGAGGCATTTAAATGAGCAAATCAGTGATCAAAGAGATTTGTCCGAGTGGTTAAGAAGAAGAACGAGACATTTGGCAGTGAACAAAATATTAGGCTTATACACAGTTGTCAATCTATTACACTTGCCATCAATTTTATGAAGCAGTCACATGTGGCAGAGCAATTCTAGGCTCTAAAGGAAAAACTCAGCAAATACAAATGGCAGCTCGAACATTCCATATTTCAAGGAATTTCGATTTCATTAGCTATAGCAATTCGAAGACAATTTACATGTGTCATTTTGGTTTTTTAATTGTTTTCTATTTTTGGAATGAAGTAGAGATCCCAAGCTCCTAGCATTTAAAACATCAGCCAAAAGACAGGAACAGATCCATTATTGTAAGTTGCAGGATTTCGACTCATAGGGATCTAATGTGGCCATAAACTGTAATATATTGGATGAATTGGATGTACAGGGGGTTCAACCTGTGAGGGAGTTGATTTGTTTTTGGTGGACTGTAGGCCTTGTTATTTCAGGAGGTTTTGTCTGTACTTTTTGAATGATTAACCAGTAATAGAGAAGTGCATTTTACAGGATTCTTGTGTAGGAGCATTGGTGGTGTGCTTCTTTTCTGTTTTTAGTTATCTTTTTGCTATCATTCACGCACTTTCATTTCTTATTATTGAAAGAGAGTAATGGAGAAGAATTTATGTATGCATACTCTTTGTCCAATTTTTCAATAATCTATATGTTATTCATCTGAAGCTTTAAAAAGGAATTCTTAACTTCTCCTCTATTCAGTGGATCTCTCCCTTTTCACCCCATTCATCCGCACTAAATCTAAGATGATCCAACAGTTGTTACTATCTTTCCCTGTGGAGACATTTACCTCTAGATATGAGTTGATCCTTACCTTATAAGCAGACCCCATATCCCAATGGTGATCTGAGCAATTTGTCAACCAAACCCTCATCTAAATATTTCAAAAACTATGACCCCATACTTTAATAGCTAGCCTGACATCTATCCCATACAAACCAAGTTAAAGCGAATAGAGAGAGCCCTCTCTGAGTCTTGGAGGGCTAGATCCAAGATTCCAAGCAGTTGAAACAATTACCTCCGTCAATTTCTTCTTCAGCCGAGAAATTACAGAGCGTTAACACCAAGTAAAGTCCTGAAGTAATTCATAGTCATCAGATCTAAAGGAGACATGGCGTAAATCTGTGGACTCTAGTTAAACACCCGAAGTAATCCTTGGTCATCAGATCAAGTGGACACGCGTCAGTGGATTATAACCTTCAGATAAAATCCACTGGGAAAAAGGGTGAAGTTTTAGATTTCAGATCTTAGAAGTCTGAAGACTCGGAGGAGATCTCGACCATTGATTTAGGAGGATAGGTTTCCTCAGATCGTCAACTCCGAAAGATTGGTGTACGGAGGAAAGTAGGGTTTGAGATTTGAAAAGTCTAAAGTTTGGAATTACGAAGGAGATCACATCCATTGATTTAGGAGGGGCAGATCTGGTCTGTGGATTTGAAAATGACAAATTTTAACTGTCAGTTCTGACAGTACCATCAAGATCGGAAGATCGACGGTCCCGTAGCATTGCAGGGATCGGAGATGCACGAACTTTAAAAAGATGAGGGAAGGCTACAATCCAAACCACGGTTTTGAAGAAAGGACATGTGGAGGCTCAAGGAGAATTGCGGGCCGAAAGGGAGTTTGGTTTCAAACTGCCTTTGGCCATGCCCGCAATTGTGTGTTTGTGTGAGGTCATCGCCCAAGGTCACCTCAAGGAGGGGCTTATCAGAAAAGGGTCTAGTACCCAAACTCAGAGATTTCCAAGCACGAAGGGAAGGTCGCAGATACCATTAGACCTGCACCCGGTGGTCAAAAGGGTCTTTATTTAATTACAAAGCAATACCATCAGGGTCTCAGAGAGTCATTGGCTTTAGAATCGGAGATCCTTGACTGAGAGGTCGGACTGGTTCCCCGACTTTCAAAATTAGAAACCATGGATGGAGAATATATCCTTTAAGAAAAGCAAAAAAAAATATGCCCCATCGTGATAGTGTTACAGCATTTCTAAAAGGGAAAGGAATTCTCGAAAAAATGGAGGATTACAATATAATAATGGTTTTTTTCTAACGAAAAACCAATCTTTCTGCCATATTATATATCTAATAAGTTGTTCATTGTTGAAATAGCTAGACAATATAAATTCTGGTTTCACATATTTTCTGAGAAAAGGAAAAAGCAATTCATACCTCTTCCATGGAAAGTCGACGAAATTCTTCTAAGAGAAATTTCCAATATTGAGAAGTATGCCACCTATTTCGACCATTGAAACTTGAGATATGCAGAGGAAATCAAGGGTTTTGACCCAAGTCATATTTTTTACAATCATTTGATTTCAGTCGGGCTCAGTTCTGCACTTATAAATTCAGTTGTAACCAAAGAAGAGGAGAATGATAGCCATAACCCTAATAATCAAGAAGATGACAGAGACTTCAGTGATATAGAAACTCTCATAAATAGCACAGAGCATCATAAGGAAAGAGGTAAGGCTTCAAATGAGAAGAATGCTCAGTCACCAATTGTTTCTTGAAGAAGTGCTCTACCAAAGACAAATCTTCAACCTAGGACATCATAGACAAGAAAAATACAAAGTAATAATTTAGGGGATGATGAAGAAATAAACCCTCTTCAAGGGAACTTGGATAACCACCACAAGCTATTAATTAAAAGAAAAAGGACTAATTCACAGCAAGAAGGAGGAGAAACACATGCACCAGAAAATGATTTATTATTGGATAACATGGACTTAGATGTGGATATTGAAAATATAACCTTCCCAGATGTAGAAGTGCCTGCTAGAGGAAATGTACAACATACGTCTGCACTCATGATCCAGGAGGAGACATTTTTCGATGAAGATACTTTTTTTGTATAAAATCTCTCTTTTGACAAGGAATCTAAGAAATTGGTCTTTCAAAGAACTGTGAAGAGTAAAAGTGGGAAATTGTGGTCCACCATCGATACACGAAACACATTTCCTTCTAGATTGTCATCCATTCATAAAGTTACAGGGGATGCACTACATGTTTCAATTGCTAATATGGAGGAAGCAAACACTCAGTTGAAAGAAAAAATTAAAGAACTAGAAGAAACTCTCATGCCTCCATCTATTCTGGATTCCCCCATTGCCATGATTCGTTCCAAGAAACGTTTTCAAGAAACCCCAGAATCAAGTGCTAGAGTCAAGGGAATCTCAAATTTTATTATTGCTACTCGGCATTTTGTCGAAGAGAATATTAAGAAAAGAATGTCATTGATTTTAGAGCTGGAGGATATCACAAAAAGCTTTGCCTCTCTCGGTTTGAGAATTCAGAACACCGAGGAATATTTGAATACAAATTTGAAAAATGATGAAGGCTTTTACACAGATGGAGTTGTGATGTTTGCAATAAAGGTTTTGGCAATGACAAAGTAGATGAGAAAGAAAGAAAATTTACCTTCCCCAAGCTGCATCAAACAACTAAAATCATGTTGTATTGAAAGAATCAATGTATTAAAGGGATTGTTAACTCAATTGACTGATTTATCAAGACAGAAGACGGAAGGATACTCAAAAATTATTGATTTAGATATCATTGGCCTCACTGTTGAAGTCTCGGACCCCAAGTATCTCTCAAATTCAATGTTCATGACTCGACAACATTTCAAAGGAAAAGTTGAAGAACTAAAAAGGGCATCAGCTGAAAATTTTGATACTATGATTGAATTCACACATGATATTGACAGCTCGCTTATCAAGTATACCAATAAAAATGAGGATATTGAGAATACATTGCAAAATTTATCTATTGATATTATAGAAATCGAAAAAGAGTTGTTTAATATTAAAGTAAAACAATAAGTGATTGTTTCCTCACTAAGGGATTATATTCAAGAATGGTTAAACAATGCAATTTCCAATATCTCCTAAATTCTAGCAGAAGTAGTTACAATCGATAATCAAACCACACCAAGAAAGGGTACAAAAGAAATAACAACTAGAAAATGAAGCGAGACATACCATCATAGTAAGTCCATATTGATCATATACTTCTTCCCTTATTAGTTTTCATCCAGTTATTCTTCTTCATCTTCTTTCTTCTTACCATATCTAGTTGTTCGACATACTCCCACATTCATCTTTCTATTTCTAACTTTCTTGTATATGTTTTCTTAATGGCTCGTGGGAAACCCAATCCCAGTCCTTTGGACAAACACCTTTAATTTCAATGCAGTGTAACAAACATTATTATTTTTTAGAAATCCCAGAGAACTAATTTGGGATAAATTTTGATTGTATTTTATAACTCTAAGTCCTGAGTATAAATTATTTGAAATTTTTCTATCATAATCTTCTTTTGAGCTCTATAAGTATTACTCTATAAAAGTTATCTTATGTGAATGGGCCATCTTCTTTTATTTTGAATGTGATCAAAATCTTTATTTTCACTATGATGGATGTGAGGATATTTTATTTATTTTTTGTAATGTGTGATATGTGAGATTCCTGGTCCATTTCTCAGGAATTCTCTTTTATAAATACTCTTTTACTTTTCAGCATTTTGATTTTTCTTGAACATTAAAGATTGGACTATATTATGGTCCTATATTATTCTTCATCTGAAATTACAAAGAATATCATAAGCCAAAGAGGAGTACCACCTCTTTAAAAACAAAGGATGATTCATATCCTCGTGAGGTTGTTGTTTCGATCCTGATGGATTCAAGCGTCAACATTTTTGGCGACCATACTTGAGACTAACTTGAAGATTTAGATCTCATTTTACACCATAAAAATTATATGACTTTACCTTGAGATAACCAGCCCCAATTAGAAATCGGATTGAATAACCAACGAAGTATTCTGCATTAGTTATATAACCTTTTAATAACAATAACTTGATCTAGAGAATAATTTGAAAGGTCTTGGGAAACACTAGTTCAAGAAGAAGAAAGAAAAATTCTCTGAAGACAAAGAAGAGATGAAAGACAAGACTGGAGAAATGAAAGACAAGATCAAAGAGTGCAAGAGAAAGGTGGGAATTGAAGTTGGATGAATACAAAGGACCAATCACTAGAAGAAAAAGCAAGCAGTTGCGTACCTCAAAAATTGAAAAGCATACTCTTGAAGAAAAGAAGAAACTTCCAGACGTGGCTGAAAGAGAAGAAAGACATGAAGAAGCACATGAATAAATACGAGAAGAAAGACATGAAGAAATACGACAATAAAGGCAAGAGGAAAGGAGACATGAAGAAAAATGAAGGTATAGAAACCTAAGAAGGATAAGAGACTCCCCCCTTAACCTGCGAGGTGAACAACATGAGCTTCTTGTTCTTCCTAAAGCTACTTTGAAAACATTTTCCGAATATGGAACAATTGTTGTACAGTTGGTTGTCATTGTGTCAATCTTTGGATATTGATATTATAGATTGATGTCAACCCTTAGAGAAGTATGGAATCCCTAGATATGTGGATGAGATTGTTGGATAGTTGGTTGTCATGTTAGAGGTCTACCATTGATATTGACACATTGATAAGGTATACACTTGGTATATGGTAGCACATGGATATGATACATCTCTTGGTGATGATGGTACTTGGTTGAGGTACACCATTGGTATTGATTGTTTAGAATATCGTATGGTACATGGTGTATGGCATGATATGGTATATCATTGATGAAATGGTACAGGTTCGATGCATGGTTGATGCACTTGTTATGGTACAGATCATGGTACAGGTTGATGTGCATGGTTTGGAACATGGTATGCTACAGGTGTTGATGTGCATGGTTGATGCATGGTACAGGTTGGTACATGGTATGGTACAAGCACATATATTGTGATGGTATGTTGGTGACTTTGGTACATGCTTGGTAGAGGCATGTGTTGGAGATGGTGGAATAAATACATAAAGGTTAGTACACTTGTAGGTAAGACTATCATAGATGGATAGTACGCGTCATGCCATTTCCAGTGATATATGGTACGCCACATAGTTCCTCGCAGTTGAGGAGATATGGCTTTGTGAAGTTGGAGGACCCTCAAGAATATTATAGAAGCCTCTAGAAGGTCACCAAGAAGCTTGACCAGTCAAAATGGTTGCAACAAGAGATTGTTGAAAGATTAATTAATTATCGAAAAAGATTAATTAATTATTACAGGGATAATTAATTATTGAGATTGCTTGTCATTGATGTCAACCCTTGAGCAAAGTTGCATGTCGAAGTAAAGTGGCAGTAAACAAAAGATAATTAATTATTGGAGGGATAATTGATTATTGCAGGGATAATTAATTATTGCATGTCAAAGTAAAGTGGCAATAAACAAAAGATAATTGATTATTAGAGGGATAATTAATTATTGGAGGGATAATTAATTATTGCAGGGATAATTAAAGCGTAAACGGAAGATAACAAGATGCATGTGAGTTGCATGCTATCAAGAGTTGCATGTCATTAAGAAGTTTCTCTTTATAAAACAGAGAAGAGTCCATTGCAAATCACTTCTGTGTATTCACTTCTGAGAATACAGGCTGGAGATCTGAGGTAGTGACTTGAAGACAGAGAAGTCAAGTGAAGTAAGAAGTTTGCAGGAATTGAGAGCACAGAGAAGGGGTTTCATATAGGAATTCCTTGAATATATCTGTGAGTTTCAGCAGGAAAAGCGCATACATCTGTGACCTGCAGTGAGGGAAAGTGTGAATACCCGTGGGCATACAGTGTACACAGTCACAGACCTGTGAGGAAAATTTGTGGAAGATCGGGGATCTAAAAGCTCAGGTCAGCTATAGTATGAAAGTGTGTCTTCCTATGTGTGTTAGGGAGTTATTTTGAATAAATCAGGAATAAGTATTTCTCAGTAATTCATAAGAAGATGATTTGTAGAATTGTCTTATGGATTTTGGTATGAGGAATAAGTAGTTGCAGTCTTGATGATATATTGATATCAAAAGTAGTAGAAGCAAAGGTATAAGAAGCATCGACATATACAGGTTATTAGTTACAGCAATAGAGGTAGTGACAGGGTTGTCTACAATTGTATTTCAGGGTGGTTGGACAGGGAAAGGAAAGGGGGTTCCTTCTGGTTGGAGATGGAAAATTAGGGAGTTGGAGCTTCCTTCATGTTGCAACCTATAAATAGGGGTTGGAGCCTCCTTCCATTTGTAGCTAGAGAAATAGGTAGTTGGTGCTTCCAATGAATGTACTCTTTGACAAATAAGAAAAGAATTTTGTGGTTTTTTCTCGCATTGGGTTTCCACGTAAAACTTTGGTGTACTATGTTTATGTCTTGTTTATGCATTGATTTATGATAGTGATGCTACATTTAATGTTGATTGAATATCATTGAATATTTATATTGTGGTTAAAGAAAGAAAAGTATTAATATTGATTCACCCCCCTCTCAGTATTCCAACAATTGGTATCAAAGCAAGTCCTTCGGGAAGTAGTCTAATCACTGGAAGGAGATCATGGAATACACTAAGATTGGAGCACCAAGGTTTGATGGGAAAAACTATACCTTCTGGAATAAAAGGATGAAAACCTTTTTACAGGAACAAGGATTTGATGTTTGGCAAGCAGTAGTATATGGATATACAACACCATCCACTCCCCCAATCGACAGAGATGGAAAGAAGATCAACAAAAAAAACTCAAAGGCTAAAGGTACTAATCTGAGTAGTTTAGTTGATTCAATTTTTATCAAAGCTATGCATTATGATAATGCAAAGGATCTTTGGGATAAACTCCAAAAGCTTTATGAAGGAGATGCCAAGGTAAAGGGAGCTAAGCTTCAAATTTTCAAAGCTAAGTTTGAACAGTTGAAGATGAAGGAAGATGAAGACATTGCAGCCTACCTTCTGCAAGTTGACGAAGTAGTCAACACTATTAAAGGATTGGGAGTAGAAGTTGATGACTAAGTGGTTGTTCAAAAGGTATTGAGGTCTCTTCCTATGAGATTTGATTATAAAATATCATCCCTAGAAGAAGGAGAAGATCTCGGTACATTGAGCATGGAAGAGATACATGGAATATTTACATCCTATGAGATGAGAACATAATAGGAGAACCCAGTCACAATGGAAGCAGCGTTCAAGGCATCTAAGAAGACAAGGAAGAAGCTCAAGAAAATTTCAAAACCAAGTTGCAGTTGCAGTGATGATTCAGACGAAGATGAAGAGATGGATAACTTCGTAAGAAAATTACAGAAAGGAATCGACAAGTATAAAGGTATGCTTTCATTGAAATGTTTTAATTGTGGTGGTATTGGTCATTTTTCTTCTAAATGTCCTCACAGGAACAAAGACAATGTTGAAGAAGAAGCATTTAAAAGGGAAAAGAAATATCAAAAGGGAAACAAGATAAGAAACAATAAGAAATTCTTCAATAAAAGTTTCTACTCAAAAGAGGACAGATCCTCATCAAACAAGGAGGATAATGACAGTAACAGTGATTCATAAAGAGTACTCTTCATGGAAGTAGAGAATGATTCTGAGTAGAAGGTGAAGTCGATCTCAGTGCAGAGCTAATCAATCATTAGAAGAACTCAGAAAGGAAAGAAAGAAAAAAAAAGTCACTCAAGACAGTTAAAAATGAAAGAGGGATCTCTGAATTCCAACTTTGAAGAACTAGAGCAGATGATTGCAAGTCTAAAAATTCAAATAGTAGAAGACAAAAGAATTGAGGAAATTCGTAGAATTTGGTTAGAAGAAAAGGAGAAAACGATTGGAAGCTTGGAAGCAGAAGTAGTCTCTTTAAGGAAAGATCTTCAGAAGAAATACATGTAGCAGAAGAGCACCAGAATATTGGATCAAATCATCAATGGGAAAATACCATTAGATGATAGGTCCAGTATAGGATACAATCAAGTATATAATGAGAAAGGGTCGATCTCCAAGACAACAGAACATGAATCAGAACAAAGAAGCTATGCAAAAATTGTCAATAAGGAAGAATGTAAGCCCCCAAAGAAGAACATTCCAGAAATAAAGAAGACTCAAGAAGACAAATTCAAAAGGAGTGCATCACAAAGAAGATCATATATTCCCAGGTATCAAATAATCTTGTATGGTCATTGTTTTAATTGTGCTAATTTTGGACATAAAGCTGTAAATTGCAGATCCTATGCCAAGAACATAAGCAACTATGTAAGTTACTTAAATAAAAGTTATTCCAAAAAATATTATGAAGCATACAGTAGAAACCAAAACAGTTTTGGTTCATTGAGCAATGAAGTAGAATGCTACAAATGCCACAACTATGGACATATAGTTTGTGATTGTAGAAGCATGATGGATACCTCTATGAGAGAGAACACTGATATCATATATAAGAAGATTTGGAAAAGAAAACAATAATAGGTAAAAGAAGAACAAATGAATGAAGGACACCTAAAAGTCATACTCTTAGGATTTGCAGCGGTACAAGATCAGGATAAATCTACAAGAAAAAAGGAATATGCCACATACAGGAACGTTTTGAGAAAAAATGAAAAACAAGAAGAACAAGTGAATGAAAACCATGTCCCAGAGATTGTACTCACAAGATTTGCAGCAACACAAAATCATGATGAATCGAGAGGAAAAGAGAAAGATGTCATATTTCGGGAAGAGGATGAAAAGGAAAATGATGAACATGAAGATTACTCTGCATTAGAGTGGATATTTTTCTGAGCCATCCAACTTGGATACTCCTAGGTAATATGAATATTAAACAGGGGGAGACTATCTGATAGTTACTATAGTTCAAAGATTTATCCTTCAGATAGCATGAACTCCTTCAGAGTGATGTTATAGATGTTTGATTCAAAGTGGTTCGATGATAGATGGGTCAACATTATGGATATTTGAGTAGTAGAGTCATGAACAATATGGGTCACATGGACAAGGATGGATTCGTAAGACACTTGGAAGGATTGGATAGATATATGTCAGTGGATGAGAGCATGAGTTTAGGACAGATTGGTTCAATGACTAACTCATATACAGTTGGATGTTTTTTCATAATGAAATATTTGAATGCTTAAACTTTGAATGATTTTATATATGTCAATTATTTACAAGAGGAAGCACTAATGGAAAAAACTTCAAAAGGAAGCAAGTACATGAAGACCTGCATTTGATCTACATGACATCTTGCAGCTCTAGAGAGAGAGTTATATTTTTGCCAAGATCTTTGGAATTCCAACAAAAGCAGTTACAACCGGTAATTAAACCACAACAAGCAAGGGTACAAAAGAAACAAAAACGAGAAAATGAAATGGGAGATACCATCATAGTAAGTCCATATTGATCACATAATTCTTCCCTTATTAGTTTCATCCATTTATTCTTCTTTTTTAACTAGAAAAGTATAACTGAATCCTGATAAACTTTATTTTTTCTTCTTACCAGATCCTATTGTTCGACATTCGCCCATGTTCATCTTTTTATTTCCTACTTTCTTATATATGTTTTCTTTATGGTCCGTGGGAGCCCCAATCCCAGTCCTTTGGATAAATGCCTTGAATTCCAATGCATTGTAACAGACATTATTATTTTTTAGAAATCCCAGAGAACTAATTTGGGATCAATTTTGATTGTATTTTATAACTCTAAGTCATGAGTATAAATTATTTGAAATTGGTCTATCATAATATTATTTTGAGCTCTATAAGTATTACTCTATTAAATTTCTCTTATGTGAATGTGCCATCTTCTTTTATTTTGAATGTGATCAGAATCTTTATTTTCACTATGATGGATGTGAGGATATTTTATTTATTTTCTGTAATGTGTTATATGTGAGATTCCTGGTCCATTTCTCAAGAATTCTCTTTTATAAATACTCTTTTACTTTTCAGCATTTTGATTTTTCTTTAGCATTAAAGACTGGACTATATTAGGGTCCTATATTATTCTTGATCCGAAATTACAAAGAATATCATAAGCCAAAGAAGAGTACCACCTCTTTAAAAACGCAAGAGGATTCATATCCTTGTGAGGTTTTTATTTCAGTCATGACGAATTCAATCATCAACACTTTTGACGACCATACTGGGGACTAACTTGAAGATTTAGATCTGGTTTTACAACATAAAAATTATATGACTTTGCCTCAATCTAGCCATCCCCAGTTAGAAATTGGATTGAATAACCAACGAAGTATTCTACATCACTTATATAACCTTGTAATAACAACAATTGGAACTAGAGAAGAATTAGAAAGGTCTTGGGAAACACTAGTTCAAGAAGAAGAAAGAGAAATCCTTCGAAGACAAAGAAGAGATGAAAGACAAGACCAGAGTAAGGAAAGACAAGCTCGAAGAGAAAAAGAGCAAGGCAGAATTGAATTTGGATGAATACAGAGGACCAATCACTAGAAGCAAAAGAAAGTAGTTGCATACCTCAGAAATTGAAAAGCATACTCTTGAAGAAAAGAATAAACTTCCAGACATGAATAAAAGAGAAGAAATACGTGAAGAAACAGATGAAGAAAGGCGAGAAAAAAGACATGAAGAAAGATGAGAAGAAAGGAAAGAGGAAAGGAGACATGAATAAATACAAAGGTATAGAAACCTAAGAAGGATAAGAGACTCCCCCCTCAACCTGTGAGGTGAACAACATGAGCTCCCTGTTCTTCCTAGAGGTACTTTGAAAACATTTTTTGGAGATGGAATAATTGATGCTAAAATACATATTGATTTGTTTTTGGATGTTTTTGATTTCCATCTTGTTGAACATGACGATGTGATGGTAAGGTTATTTCTCCAAACTTTGTCGGGCCAAGCTTATGAATGGTACAAAACATTGCCCACAAGATCGATCAGCTCATTTGATGATATTGAGGCTATGTTCTTGAATATGCTCATTCCCCCAGTCATGTATCATACTCTTCTTATTAATTTCACCCAAAATTGTCTAAGGAAAAATGAGAGGATAAAAGATTTCAATCTCAGACTCAATAAAACATTGAATAAGATCCCTGACGATAAAAGGCCTAATGATCCAATAATACTTGGTTGCTTAAAAATGCCATGCCACCCAATGTGAAGTTCATTATTAGAGCCTCCCAAATTGATACTTTGGACGAAGCAATGACCAAAACTACAGAGATGGAGGAAACCATGATTAAAATAGGCATTGACCCTGACATTATCCTTGGAAGAGTACAAAGGCAGATGGATAATTTGAACCTTATTGATCAAGCAACATCTAGTTCGAAAAAGAATGAAGAGAAAAATCCATGACCTAGTGAAAATTAGGTAGTCAGTGGAGGAATATTTAAAGGAACAATTTTGAATTTGAAGACAGATCTTGTAGCAACCTAGGAGATGAAGCAAAGAATCGAGATTGCGTAGATGAACAAAACCATTAGACAAATGCAAATGAAATAACAAGGTTAATAAGGAATGATAATTACATGCTTAATCTAAGGATGTCGATCCGCAGAGCAAAGAAGGAACCCTGCCTCATAACAAAGAATGAGGTTTGAAAATGTCGAAAACCAACAAAGACAGAGGGTTCTGAGACATCCAACTTTGAATGTAGTAATACTTGATGAGCCATACAATGAACAAATGGTCGAACCAGAAAACGATTATTTGCCAGAAGAAGTTTTTGAATCTGTACATATGGATGGATGTGAGACATCCATGTATATATTTGAAGAAGGTGAAGAAGATCCTATCTAACAAGAAAACGTTGTCCAAACACGGGCACATGTAAATAAGGCTAAGAATAAGGAGAATTCTGAAGAAGAAAAGGAAAAAGATAAATATAAAGAAAAAGAAAAAGAGAGTGATAAAAGTAAAACAACTATCACATAAGTCAAAAAGAAACAAAAGAAGCTCAATCCCCTTTAGATGATATATAATGTTGTTGATGATCTAAGCAAGTTAAGAATTACTCTGCCTTTCACAAAAGTAGTAAAAATTCCTCAAAAGAGGGAAAACATTCTAAAATTGTTGGATGAGCTAGCTGGGAGAATTGAAGCAATAATTGCAAACCTGAATCAGAGTCACAATACATCAACAGTGAAATTAAGAGGCAAAGTTCCACCTTTCTACATTTCAATAGAAAATCATGACATCGTGCTCCACAATTGTCTGGTAGATTCTGGTGTGACAAACAACATCATGCCCTTGGCAGTGATGGAGGCACTTTGCATGAGCTGCACCAAGTAATATGAAATAGGAGAAAGCATCTACGCAATCGGTTCTAGGAAGATACCAACTTATGGAGAAATTAAGGATTTTTATGCCTGGATTACCGTCGCTCCTCATATCATTACAGTTTTTAATATTGTGGTGGTGGATCTACCTCCAGCATACAGAGTTGTCCTTGGAAGAGATTGTTCTTCCATGATTGGTGGCTATATAATGAACGATGGAAGTTGTATGATGTTACCTAATAAAGATGGAGCAATGATAAAGGTTCTTTGTGAACCTAGGAGATTGTTTTCTTTCAAGAAGAAGGATAACAAGTTGATGGAAGATTATATAGATGTTAGTATTGGGAACTATGCTATCCTTGATATGGAGCAAATCAAGGATATAAAAATGAAGAGAATTGCTTTGATGGCTATTAGAGAATTTTGTTTGATGGAGCTTATTCAAGCTCAAGGAGTGGAATTGGGATTGTACTCAAAATCCCCAGGAAGATCATATATCCACATGCCATCATACTTGAGTTCCCTTGTACAAATAATGAAGCAGAGTATGAAGCCTTAATTCAAGGAATGATCCATGCATTGGAGATGTAGATTGAGCATTTGATTATGACTGGGGATTCAAATTGGTAATAAATCAAATCACTCTGAAGTATAAGATTAAAAAGGAAAGGATCAAATTATATTTGGAAAGAGTGAATGAATTAATGGACACCTTTAGCTCTTTCAAATATTTCTTTTATTCCAAGGGATAAAAATCAAAATTCATATTCTTTAGCATTGGCCGCTTCATTGTCAAACCCAGATGACATTCAGAGTGAAACATCTTTTCAAGTAAAAATATTTTTTCGACCCTCAATCCCAGATAACCAAGATTATCTTCAAGTGTTTGAAAATGATGAAGACTTAAAAGATTTTATAGCAAATGAAAATGAAGATGAAGATGATATTATTTCTCTTGTCCTAAAGAATTGTGTCCAATATGAATATCTTTTCACAAGAGATGATCATACAAAAAGTCTCACAGAAGAAGTATCAATCTGAAAAGTGCAAGAAACGAAGAAAGTCAATATTGGGATTGATAGTTCCCTGAAGTACATAAACTTGGGAGTTGATTGTACATATGAAGAACTTGATCAATATATTGCCCTTTTTAGAGAATATTTTGATGTTTTTGCTTGGAGTTATGATGATCTAAAAGCCTATGATAAATCAATATTTCAGCATATTATTCCATTAAGAGAAGGAGCAAAGCCCTTTAAGCAAAAAATAAAAATGATGAATCCAAAATTAAAACTGTTGGTGAAGATAGAGTTGGAAAAATTGAAGAAAGATGGAATAATATATCCCACTAGACATTCTGAATGGCTTTCAAATCTAGTGGTTGTGAGGAAAAATACTGGGGAGATTCGGATGTGTGTAGATTTTAGAGATCTTGACAAATAAAGTGTCAAAGATAATTATCCTCTTCCCAACATGGAATTCCTTCTTCAATAGGTCATTGGATCTGCTTGTATGTCCATGCTAGATAACTTTTCTGGATACAACCAAGTTTTAATTGCAGAGGAAGACAGGCCTAATATGTCTTTCATAATGCCATGGGATACGTATGCATATGCTCGGATGCCATTTGGCATGAAAAATGTTGGAGCCACTTTCCAAAGGGCTATGGACCACGCATCTGAAGGTTTGATAGGAAAATTCATGGTGGATCACCAGGATGATCTAACTGTCCATTCAAAGGCAAGAACATATTCATCATCTGAGGCAAGTGTTTGAAAGATGTATAGTGTATGGGGTTTCTATGTATCCAAATAAATGTTTGTTTGTTGTAGTTGAAGGCAAGTTGTTGAGGCATATTGTCTGTAAAGAAGGAATTTATATTGACCCAGAAAGGGTGAAGGATATCAATGAACTCAATCTTCCATCTTCTAAGAAAGGAGTCCGGTCATTTTTTGAAAAGATAAATTTTGTTCAGAGATTTGTTCCTGATTATGTGAACATAGTAAAACCGATTAATTTATTGTTAAAGAAATATCAAAGGTTCAAGTGGACTTCGGATACACAGGAGGCCTTTAATAACATTAAAAAGGCAATTACTACAGCACCAGTGCTCATCATTCTGGATTTTCAAAGAGACTTTATTATGTATTTGTTTTCTATAGAAAATGTTGTAGCATCAGTCCTTACTCAAAGAAATGCTAAGAGTGAAGAGTTACCAATCAAATTTATGAGTAAGACCCTCCATGACTATGAATTAAGATACTCAAAATTGGAAAATCAAGCCTTGCCTCTCATAAAACAGTAACAAATTTTCATACCTATATTTTAAACTCTCATGGCATGGCATATGTTCCATCCTCTCCAGTAAAGATGCTTTTAAACCAACAACTAAGAGAAGGGAAATGGGTGAATTGGCTGGAAAAAATTCAAGAATATGAGATTGAAATCAAACCTTTGAAAGCGGTCAAAGGGCAAGGATTGTGTAAACTCATTGTGGATAGTGATTCTCTGAATGGAGTAAGTTCAATTTTAATTGGAAAACCTATATCTGGTTCGAAGTGGTACAAAGACATTGTATTCTATTTAAAATCTAGACAATTTCCCATCATCGTGACTCCAAAGGAAAGAAGAGATTTAAATATGAAGTCAAGTCAGTATGTGTCGATTCCTGAAATATTATTCAGAAGGAACTATGATGGCATGTTATTGAGGTGTGTTGATGAAAAGAAGGCTCAAGAACTAATACAAGAATTTCATGATGGCATATGTGGAGGACATTTTGTATATACTGCTACAACACATAAAATAATAAGAGTCGGATATTATTGGCCATCAGTTTTCAAGGATTCATATGCGATGGTAAGAAAATGCATTCCCTGTCAACAATTATCAAGAAATATGAAGAGGTTTGCAATGTCTTTGAAACCCATATTAGTAGAAAAACCATTCACACAATGGGGGTTGGATGCTATTGGGCCAATAAATCCAAAATCAAGTAAGGGGAACTTATATATTCGTACTGTTATAGACTATTTCACGAAATGGAAGGAAGCAATAGCATTGAAAAAGGTTGACTCTGAATAATTGATTAAATTTCTCAAGGATAATATCTTGTCCATATTTGGTGTTCCAGAGAAACTCATTACAAACAATCGCTCAATTTTCATTGGATCAAAGTTCACAAAATTTTGCGGAGAATATGGCATTGTGATGGGACAATCATCAAATTATTATCCACAAGGGAATGGCCTTGCCAAGTCTACAAATAAGACAATGATTCAAATCCTAAATAAGACTATCGATCGAAATCAGAAAAATTGGCACTTGAATTCGATAGACGGTTTATGAGAAAGTAGGATGACTCTAAAAGATAACACTAGGATGTCTCCTTGCATGTTGCTTTATGGAAAGGAAGTGAAGATGCCAATCAACCTTGAATTGAATGCCTTGACTTATGCAGTCAACCTAGAGGACGTTGAAGATACTCCCCCTCTACAGAAGAGATTGAATCAATTATTGAGATTAGAAGAAGAAAGAAGTGAGGCTTTGCATAAAATATCACAGAGGCAGCAGAATGTTAATAAATACTTTGATCAAAGTGCAACAATCAAGAACTTTCAAAAGGGTGAATTGATGCTTCTCTGGAACAATGCAAAAGAAAATTCGTCAATGCATACAAAATTTGAGGCACTCTGGATTGGGCCTTAACTCATTGAGAATATTCTAGGTTTCAATTCAGACATGCTTAAAGATATGAAAGGAAATATGTTAATGTTTCCTGTCAACGGGAAACACCTGAAAATTTTCTTCACTTAAGACATTCTCTTTTCTTTGTACATAAATTTTAATTTTATTTTGTACATCCT
>JZKD02S1696929.1:0-16035 GCA_000966675.3 Picea glauca
ATTGTGTACATATTTCTTCAATAATGAAACATGGAAAACATTATGTGCTTTTACTGTGGGAGGAAGTGCTAGCCTATAGGCTACAGGTCCCACTCTATCTAGAACTTCAAAGGGTACGCAATACTGAGGTGCCAACTTGGCACAAGCTCCCATCCTCAAGGAACTCTTCCTGGGCCTAACTTTGAGATATACGTGGTCTCCCGTCTTGAATTCTCTTAGAGTTCTCTTTCGGTCGACGTAACTTTTCTGTCTGTTCTGAGCGACCTTCAGGTTCTATTTTATCTGAATCACTTCTTGTTCCATTTCTTTCATCATGTCGGGTCCAATAGTAATTCTGTTTACGGGTTTACTCCAATTGACTGGAGTGTTGCACGGTCTACCATAGAGGACTTCGAAAGGACTCGTCTTCAGGGATTCTTGGTGGCCGTTGTTGTAGGCGAATTCCACTAGTGGCAGGTAATCTTCCCACTACTTGGGTTGATGCATTACATGCATTCTTAGCATGTCTTCCAATATTTGGTTCACTCTTTCCATCTGTCCATCTATTTGAGGATGATAGGTTGTGCTAAACAGTAATTTGGTCTCCAGACCAACCATCAAGGATTTCCAAAAGTTGGAAGTAAATTTCGTGTCTCTGACAGTCATGATTTCTTTAGGCATACCATGTAGTCTGAATATCTCCTTCATGAATATGCTGGCGATATCTATTGTCTTGCAAGTCGATTTGACGGGGATAAAATGGGCAGACTTGCTCAATTTATCCACCACTACCATGATGGCATCATTCTGTTTGGTTGTTGTTGGTAATCCAGTGATGAAGTCCATGGAAATGGTTTCCCACTTCCATTCCAGGATTGGTAGAGGTTGTAATAATCCCACTAGGTGTCGGTGTTCTGCTTTAACCTATTGGCATTCTAGGCACTTAGCTAAATAGTTAGCTATGTATTTCTTTAACCCAAGCCAATAGAACTGTTTCCTAGTGGCCGTGATCATCTTCTGATATCCCGGGTGACCAACATATGGTCTTTTATGCAGTTCATCCATTATGAACCTCTTCAAGTTGTCACAATCTAGAATATACAATCTGTTTCTATAAGTTAGCAGACCTCCATCTATCATTTGGTAGCCTTCATACTTTATTCCTATGGGTTCTTGCTCCAGGTACGAGGTCACGGTTTGGAAGAATGTGTCTGTTTCTTGTGCATTCCTGACTCTTTCTTTGACATTCGTCTCGCAGGTGCTCACCGCTACCAGGTGAATTGTTTTCATACTTCTGCTAAGGGCATCGACCACCTTATTTTCCTTTCCTTTAACATGTTTGATTTCAAAATCAAACTCACTAAGGAGGGCCATCTAGATTATGGGATGCTCCTGAATCTAACATATCATTATGCAAGGTCATATTATGAATCTTCAGACTAACATAGAAAGGAGGGACCTCATAAACATCACCACTCTCCTCTACATGTGGGCCAAACATGATGGCATGATTAGCATCTTAATGATGTGATTTCTGTATTCACTATTCTTTATCAGCTCATTGAATGAAACAAAGATTTTAATTTTGGCCATCTCACTTTCAAAGTTAAAGGAAGATGAGGTTTTTTCTACCTCTTTGATGTCTGTCTCCTTTCTTACTTCAGGTACTTTCTTTGGAGGTTCTTCCTTCTTCTTTCCTTTCTCCACATCGTCCTTTACAATAGAGTCCTTCTTAGGCTAACTTGAAGAAGGTGTATTATTTTGATATTCCTTGGTAGGCTTTCCCTTTGGAGGATTTGCATGTACCTTTTTGCTTCGAAGATTATATTGTTTCTGGAATTGCATGATGCCATTATGATTTCCTTTCTGATAGTCTTCCTTTTCCACTGATAACCTTTCATCATTCTTCTGCATAAATATATCATTTGCATCCATGAACTGATCATGTTCTTCTTTAGTTAAAAAAACCTGTGTTTCATCACCATCACAACAATGCATATTGTCTTCAAAAGTTTCATTTACATAAGTTTTTTGAAACGGAGGTCTTATTTGTTGATCACCCTCATTCCTCTGGTCTCTTTGTCTGATCTGTGGAACTGTTGGTATCCTTTGATTTCTAGGTGGAAAATTAGATTTCTCTCTAGTGTTAGTCTTATTACATCCTTTCCATGAGTTTCTCCATAGTCTTCATCATAAACTCAAATCTCTCTTTTGATGACTGTGAAGTTGAAGGCCGCGCCTTACCTTGAACCTTGTTTATGTCTCTGTCATAATTATATTTGATCTTTCATGAAGCCATTAGATTTACTTCAACTTCTATTTCATCACTCATCATATCATCTAGTGAATTGGATCTTCTTTCCCTTAAAAACAAAGAAAAGTCACTGTCAAAGGAATCAACATATCTAAGTTGCGCAGCTCTAGGAGAAAATTTTACTTCAGTAGGATTTGAGTTGTAAAATTTCATAAATCTAGCTGGAAACTCTTGTACTATTTCATCAGGTGACCTTCTCATGTTGTTGTACTAAGTCAGCAATTGAAGGGGGTTTTTCTTGTCACCCCATTTTGCAATAAAACGTGTTTCAAATACTGCAAAATCTAGGATACTTGCTGTTGGAAGAGCTCTGAACCATTTTCTCACTTCACCTATGAGACTTTGTGCAAGCAATCTCATTTTTTCATCTTCATAATCTACTTCTTCTAGGTCCACAAAATCATTGAACCAGTCTAAGGTTTTTTGGGCTGACACATTGCCTTCAACATCATACATCTTAATCCTCTGATTATAGTCACGGGGTAAATCATGTAACTGAGCAGGTGGGACAAGGGGGGAAAACCTAACTTCCATAGTTGTAGGAAGAACTTTAAATGGATGATTTTTCTGAGTAGGAATCATAGCGGGTCTAATAGGGGTAGCTGAAATTAAATCTTGGATTCTGGAACCTCTTCTTATCAAAGATGATCTCATTCAAATTGGATTCAGATCTAGTTATGAACATAGGTTGCTCAAATTTCAAATCAAAATCAAGGTCTTCAATTATTTTTACTCCATATTTGGGTAAAGATAGATTTATGTCCAGACAAAAAACTGGGTTTATTGGCCTTTCTTTTCTCTTGTGTACAAGTTTCTTAGGATCAGACACAGGGAATATGCTTATGGGTCTAGATTTCTTCTAGTATGAATTCTCTTGGGAGCTAGGATTTCTTTCTCAAACTAATTTATGCTACTGGTCTTTTTATAATGGAGTCACCAGGGTAAATTTAGTTTCATCCAATAAGGTGTTTGTTCCCTGTCACCCTCAAGAATAAAATATGAAGCTTTAAGTCATTCTTTTCCCAGGGAAAATATTCAGTTTCGCCCCCAGCAACGACGCCAAAATGTTAGCACTCTGTAAATTTGTTTGGATGATAAAACAGACGACAAAGGTAACCTAAAAACCACTTTAGAGTTGGGTACTAGCCCGCTCAGCTCATAGAGGGCTCTCTCCTGTCACTTGGCATTTAACATATGAGTTTTCTTTAACAATTCCATGGCTAGGTTTTGTTTCTTTGAAGGGTTTTTTGTATTTTCGCTGGCAAGGAAGGGGAGGGACACCTAGGGCTATGGAGTCAAGCTTATGAAAATGAATGGAAGCACTGACTAGTCAGTATAACTCTCCATAGGATAAAGGATAAATGAGGCGATGAATCTGAGTTATAAATTGTAATTTGCGGAGTGTAAGAAGAAAGGAAAAACATATAACCGCATTAGAGCATTAAATAAAATGAATTATGACTTAGTTAGGAAGAACTTAACACAATTTAAATTTCTTAAGCCGAGAAAATCATAGGATGAATTATGGGCTTTTAACTATCCAATTTAAACAAAATACAATGAAAATGGAATTTAAGCACACAGGAAGTACATACGAAGAAAGAAGACGAAATTCAGACCACCACCATTAGAATATTTTTGTGAAAAATTCAGGACATCTGCATGTGCATTCTATTAAGCTTTAGAAAATTACATTCAAATTCCAAATATCTAAAATTGTGCCCTTGCACTTCTTCCAACAACTAATACATTTGGAACTCCTAATATTTATACAAGTTGAGTTCCTTCGGTTTGAAACTGATTACAATGGTTATAAAGAAACCTTACGGTTTTGAAACCAATTACAATGATTATAATGAAATGTTTCAGTTTTGAAACTAATTACAATGATCATCAAGAAAATGATTATTGATCTGGATTCTAGATCCTCTGGCGTTTATGTCCCTTTCTTCGCCCTCTGACTCTGTTTCGACCCTTCGTGTGTTTCGTTGTCTTTCATTGACATCTGGACATCATTTACCGGGCCCTTGAAAACTGCATTTTGTTTTACCTAGCCAGACTATCTCCTTCCATTGTAAGTCAGAAGGAATATCATAATCTATCATTTCCTTTATCAGAATCTCTAGGTCAATACATGAAGCATATGACATGATTGACAGTCCAATCTTGACTACTTTGAACTCATTCAGAATTTCAAAGTATGTAATCAGATGCTCAACTAATGTAGCTCCTTTCGTATTTTCCTCTAGGGTTTCGAATTTAGAATGATCCATTCTACACTGAGTCAAACGAGCATTGTATTCTTCCTAATCATACAATTTTCCCTTGCCATCCCAAAATGGTGGAAGACCTTTGGAAAACAATTCTTCAAATAAACATTTGAACTCTTGTATGCTCTGTTCCATCTGTGTTGCCTTAGTTTGGACTAATTTCAATAGGTTATGTTTATAAATTAACCCTCTTGGCCCAGATAATCAACGTAGTTCTGTCTTTAACCCCAATAGTTTGAAGGTCTACAGTAGGAACAACGTTGAGTAGATTTATTGCGTTTTGGGCCCATTCTGATGGTTGCTTTGCTAAAGTTTCATTCACAGTAGTGCACCTATTTCTGGATGTAATGGCTATGTTGTCTTTATCATTAATGAAATTCAAATGTGATCTGACTTTGGCAGCTTCAACAACTATAGAGTCCTAGATGATATGCTTGGCCCCTTGCAACAGACCTTTGCCTCTTAACCTTACTTTCAATTTATTTATTCTCTCTTGCAAGACTTCATTCTCCTTTTGAAATTGAGCTATCATTTCATCCTTTCATACAATTCTCGTTTCAATTTCTCTATGCTTCCTTTCAGCCCTTTGATTTCTCCTTCTTTCAAGCTAACTTGTGACATAGCCTGGACAAGCCCTTCAATGTTTGACCCGAATTCTGCAGTAGGAGCTGCAACTACCTCCTTGTTTAGCAATTATGTCTGGTCTTGTGACCATTTCACCTTTTCTTGTTCTAGATGAAACACCCTAGCCTTGTAGTCCAATGTCTCTTCATGAAGTGTTTCCTTTTCCTATTCTAGAGCGACCAATTCTACTATTTCTGGATGCTCTGTAGCAGGAATTTTCAATTTCTTCTTCAAACTTTGAATTAGTTTGTCTTTCTCATCCAATGAGGTTTTCAACCCTTGGGGGGCTTCAGATTCCAACCTCTTGACTTGAGTCTTCCAAGCTCTGCTAGATTCCTTTTCCTTCCTCAACTGTCCTTCCAATTTCATTGCATAAGATGATAGTTTTGAATTCTTTAAACTTAAGATTAGGTAATCAAAATATAGCATGTCACTAGTGTGTTTTTGAAATTTGACCTTTTCCGGGGCACTAATGTTGTCATATTTTATATTTATCTCAGAGACTTTGTCTTTGTCTGCAACTGCAATGTTAAAGGTCCTCTTTTCAACATCCCTTACTGTGAACAAGGAAGATTTATGTTGAGAAATATTTTCCACTTCAGGGACTAAATCCCTCATCTCACCCAGAGCTGTGTTTCCCTTCTCAACATAATATTTTTCCAAATATTCTCTAGAGTGATAAACTGACTCAGATGTTTTTATCAAAGATGTATTTCTTGCTGCTAAAGGTTCTTGAGCTACCTTAAATTTGGAGTTTATTTTCCTTTTAAACCTCTACGGTGCTAGTATCACTTTCCACAATATCTAGATTTACTTGGTCTCTTGACTCTTCTTCTTCTAAATCCACAATCTATGTTGGTTGTGTAACTTTCATCTTCTTAGGAGGAGTCTACTGATCATTGATTCCCATGGCCTCTGAACTGCTTCTCTTGCTGTAAACACTTATCTTAGTAACTTTCATTATTAGCTTCTGAGGAGCTTGTTGTGTTTGAATTTGTTATAGGGTTTCTTCCATATCAACACATACC
Source organism: Picea glauca (assembly GCA_000966675.3). NCBI lineage: Eukaryota > Viridiplantae > Streptophyta > Pinopsida > Pinales > Pinaceae > Picea > Picea glauca. The sequence continues at coordinate 6,216 of JZKD02S1696929.1, forward strand.
TTTAGATTAGATAGCTTATCAAAACCATCAACCTATTCATGCTCGTAAGGGGCCTGTTTGTTCATCAGTCTTCTCTTGGACATGATTTGGTGTGGATCATACCTTATTCCCTGTAACTGTGCAAAACCAAACTCTTTGAGCTTTGATTGAACCTAAGATAAACATGATCTGGATTTATCAATAAAGCGTCCAATGATAAAAGGGAACTTAAGGTTGGAGGTTTTTTGTAACTTCAAGAAATTCTTTATCTCAAATATAATTCTCTTCCTGATGAATTCAAGGGAAAAGATTTTAGGAGTCAGAAAAATAGGCAATAGGTAAGGGAATTCATGACAACCATAAACCCAGACTATTGTTGAGTGCATGAATAATACCCAATCCCCCACTTTGTTCTCTGTATTTGGCTATAGATAACTTCTCATGTCATCCAAAACTCTAGGTAGGCTAGTATTGAAAATCAAACTATAAATTCTGGACATGAATTTGTTGATGAAGATAAGTAATGTAATTCTTTTACATTCAGTTGACACAAATGCTGCTTCAGGAAATTCCCTCTTGTTGGTTTCCAGGAAAATTCTCAATAGATAGGTGTAGTATCTAAAATTTCTTAGGGAGAAAAAATTCACTAGCTGTTTATGGATATTATCAGCTAGGAATTGACTAAAGCTAATACAGATGGACAAACCAAACTCTGACTTAAAAAGGGTCAAAAGGAAACTGAGCATGACTTCAACCACATATTTGTCATTGTCTAGACCTAAAACTTGACTCAATAGGGAGTAGACGCATTGGACTTTGATGACCATTATATTTACATTCATAGAAAAATAAAGACCTTCTAAAAAATGTCCGGGTTTGATCATTGTCTGTAAAAACAGATCTCAGACCTCTAATGGGAATTCTCTATATACCCTAATCAAATTCTCTTCATTGAAAGGTTTAGAAATTGTGGAAAAAGACTCTGGTATACCGAGGGACTCTCGAATTGACACTTTATACCCTACACAAGACCTCGGACCCTCATTTATTCACAACAACTCTTTCTTCATGGGAATACTGTTCGATGCACCAACCTATAAATTCGAGAAACATGAAAGCAATTTCGACAACATAAGGGACTATGGTGGCCTGAACTACTTCAATGAACGATATACATCTTTCTACTTTATCAAACAAGTTTCTTCTGGACACAAAGATAGGAGAAATAGTGATTTCATCATAAAAAACATATGCATGTCGGTCAATTAGGGCTTCGTCATTTTCCATAGGATCTTGTTTTGTCACTGAGGTTATGATGCGATCCATGGTTGTGATAAAGAATACATGGAAATGAGTAGAATTGGCATGCCGAGTTAGTGTACCGTTGAGATGCAGGTGAAATACGGTGGTCGCACCAAGGTTCTAATGGTCCAGTGTTCAAAATAATTATCAAATAAAATAAATGACTAAATTTCCTTTTATACTTTTGCATTTTTCAGGGGCATGAGAAATTGGTTTGAGGCAACCTGCGTTTCATCCTAAAATGCACCTGGTGATGCCACGTACCTCTGAGAGAAAACTTCGGTTTAAATTTTGGGAGCGCCCTTCAAAATTAAACCCCGTGCAACTTCGCCCCCCAAAATCATTCTCGGCCATTGATCTTGAGAAATCATGATTTATGATTCTTCAGACTCGATTAGCTTAGCACTCCTTCCATATTTATCCCTTCCCTGCCATATTCAACCCCTTTCCTAGTTTATTAGGCTTCCAAACCAAATTTAGCATTCTAATATATTTTGAAATCTTGATATCACAAAATAAAAATTTAATGGTGAATAACACAAGGCCTACATCATATTGGGAAGGGAAAGGCCCCCCTTGGGTCCAGGCATGCCGGGCTGTCTCTGGTGGAATGTCCTCCTTTCTCTCCAGTCCAAACTGTTGATCTATCTCTGCCCCTGGCTGGGGTCTCAACATCCATCTGGTGGGATTTTATTCCTATGGAGGTCCAAAATAATCATCTCCCCATGTGTACCTGTCTGTTAGGTGTGGCCCTGCAACAAAAACAAGTACGCCCTCCATAGGCTCATAAGTCACAGGGATCATAGCAATGCCAGTCACATCTAATAATCAAGTTATTTAAACATGTACATCAAACCCCCTTTCCCAGACAAGTTCTCAAAGGTGTTATGTTATTCTACAAGCCAGGTTTGGAGGGGACACTAGGATGTCCTATTGGGATACTTCTCATTGAATGTGGATTGTTTCTGGGTGAAGACAAATCCAGGCCATGTAAGTGGGTGAGGTGGTAAGGGATGTCTGAGAAATGGGTGCAGTGATGGCAGAGGAATGTATGGCTGTCCTATGGGTGCCTATGAAGAGGGTGAGTTGCACCTTGTCATGGATGCAAATGTTTCCAAGCCCATTCGTGCCTTTTATCTTTTTATCTTATTTCTTTTTCTTTCAAGAGACTAGTTAGGGGACATTGCCCTGGCATGGTGACCAATGGTGACAATATTACCCATGAGCATTTCATAGAAATAAGAAAGCTGGCTCGTGATGAGACCCCCTTTATCTTTTCTATGTCACTAAGAGCCACCACCCTGGCGTGGTGACCAACTAAATGGTAGTGTCATACCTCTACATTCCCATGGACCTAATAGGCTGGCTTGTGATGAGACCCCCTATCCTCCAACCAGGTCTTGATCTTATTATTTTTGTGGGTCCCTCTGTTTCTTGCTGAGAAGCCTTTTATTGCTTTCTCAGGGATCCTTGGGTGAAGCATCTAAAATTTTTGTTATTTTGGATTTTATCTTTTTCCAACTACTTTTACCCTCTGGACCTTTAGCCCCTTCTTCCCACAAGGTAAGGTACAACCCTTTGCTAGCTTGGAAAACCCAATGTTGAACCAATGTATCATATGGATGAGAGGGAAAAAGATGAAAAGTGGTAAATATGGTGGGAACAGACAATGACCTTTCATGAACACCCCCCCCCCCCTTGTGGAAAACTAAAACCCTATGAGAACCAACTTAGAGAATCTTGTCATTCCCCTTAGGTGTGGAAAAGTGGAAAGGCATAAGTTCAAAGAACACGTTATAAGTAAAACAATTAAATGCACATATTCAAATGTTTTTAAAATCAGGGTGACACATACCATGATACCCAGATTCATTACCTCATGGAGAAAGACCTACTGCTGCTGAAGGACTAGGCTGATGGGATGGTTGTTTCTACTGACAAGGTGGAGCATTGAAGAAGAATAAGGATGGGCCCTCCAGGGCAAGTCTCAATTCAATATGACTCTCGGTACTCCATGTCTAGGACCTGTGAGCCTTGAGACATAATCTCCTTAGTTATCCCTAGGCTAGGGGATAACATATGGCTCCAACTCGGGGACATGTTCTTACCGTAGAGAGCATGATAATATCATCATCTTTGGCATGACCTTTGAATTGCTTGATGTCAACAAAAGGTTATTAGTAATCATTTGGGGTGGTGATATCACCCTCGACTCATATATGGTACCGAAAATGAAAGCAAAGATATATACAAATGAAAATACGATTACTCTAGCATGAAATGTAGATGATATATACAATGAATTCAAATGCATACCTACTTACCTCTACTTACCTGTTGGTTGAATGCTAGGTGTAGTCAAATAGACATTGAAACCATCCTAACAATGTCTCCCCATACCTGCCTTCGTGCTTCATCATAAACCAAAGTAGTGATAAGTTAAGCAAAAAATAACATGAGTTAGAAAATGTATTGTATCATTGAAAATTGTAAGGTCTAGCTCATGGAGGCAGGTGGGAGGGAAAAATTGGTGCCAAGTCATACTCTCAGGAAAGTGCTCAATCCATCTCAGAAAGGGATCATGAAAAGTCAAAGGTTAAAAATACTGACTCAAAGAGTCTGAAGGCTAGCTACCTCTAATGTTTTCACAATATGAGGCCTGGGAAGGGATCAACAAGAATCCAAAAGGTGACTGAAAACTTCTTAAGGGGAAGTTGTAAGAGTGTGATAATAATATTCTTCTTAAGGTACCCAACCTTCCCCTAAAATACAAAAGGAGGCTTTGTCCTACATAAGACTTGGGATGAGGGACATGTTTCCAAAACATACCCTCAGTGACATAACGAGGAAAAGTAATCAAAGGGAGGTGGAAAATTTTATCACAAGTATCCCACTTCAGGAAAGGAACTTCCTCACTTTTATCAAAATCTGAGCACAACGATGGTTGATAATTTTGTTCATAGAATAAATTCGAATGCTCAAAGGAGTAGTCATCAAAATCCTCAAGGTATGACCAAAAATCATCAGGAGAATATAGAACTAGGCCATCCCTGGGTGTTTGGAAAGTATCTGTAATTATATCATCTCCTTGTTTCCCAATGTCAATATTAGGAGTAACCTATTGTGATAACTGTAAAGTAAATACTTGGAAATGATTTTCAATGTTGTAAGTGGGATCCATATCATAATCAAATACATCCCACTTACATCTCCCAACATGTATGAACTCGTCAATATTACTAACCAAGTTATTTTATCCATCATAACATGAAGGGGTTAAAGCATTCAAGGGCTCTTCTAGTACCTCTTCTCTTTCCAAATCATAAAACAAAGCATCATAAAAATATTGGAAAGGAAGGTAACTCATCATGTTTATTTCTTCTTGTGGAGGAGCTTCGAGTACTTGGAGGACTTCATTAAATGAAATAACATGCATCATTGTTTTTTCCTCATGACTTACCCCTACATCTTCAACTGTACAACAAGGAGGATCTACCTTTCCCTAGGATTTGATTTCTCATTCACTCTTTGAATCATAGAATAAGGTATTATCAAAATCCCGAAAAGGAAAGTGGCTAACCTCATCCTCTTCTTCTTGTGAAGGAAAAATAGGATTTTGGATGGATTCATCAGAGGGAGGAGAACACATCAATGCTTCATCATCGTTTTAGATATTTTCAGGTTCTCTCTCTTCAACCATGTCTTCATCCTCCTCGGAAGAAGAATGAGTAATCCCATGTTACTCCCCATGGGATTTGAATACCTCAGTAGGAACCCTTTCCTCAACCTCTTATTGACTGATGTCTTGTTCTAAATAGTCCGGGGTTTCTTCAACAGGTGTCTCGAGGGAGGGTACTCTCTTGGGAATATCCAGGGTGTCTTTGGACTCACAAGCCTTGACTTCTGGAACAAAGGATTGTTCTTCTTTGGATGAGGATATTTTGGCTTTTACTTTTGTGGCTATGTTAAAAGCTTCTTGGATTGTCTTTGGCTTCATTATATTGAGGAAAAAATTTGATTGTCCAGAGAATGACTTGGTGTAGAGAAAGGTGAGGAAACTACTTGAAGGATGATGGCTCACTAGGACTTGTTGTACTATCCTCTCAAATTTATCATGGAATTCTTGGAAAATTTTATTCTCATCCTTTGTGAGGCTATTAAGTCTCATTATAAATATGTTGGGATTCACCTTAACACTCCATATTTTGAGGAACACTTCCTCCAATTTATCCATAGATGTAATGATAGTGTTAGGGAGGTTATTATACCATCTCCAGGAATTATCATGAAGAGTGGAAGAGAAAAGCTTCATTGTCGGATCTTTAGCATCATCACTAATAGGATGGATTTGAAAGAAGTCCCAAAAGTTACTCATATGGTCTTCAATGTTTTCCTCATCACTACCAGTGAATCTAGGGAGCTATTTTTCATGCCTCGGAGGCATTCTTCGTGGGTAACCCAGAATTTTACTCATGTTTAAGGGTTTAAAATTACGCGGGTCCCATTGAGAAGCCATGGTTTTCTTTGTCATTAGTGCATTCACTAGATAATCCTTCTAGGGATCATCAAAAGGAAAAGAGGGGATCACCCTCAGTGGATTCGCCAGGTAAGCTTTGTAAAATGAAGGATTTAAAGGTAAAGATTACTGAAAAAATGTCATTGAGGAATATTGACTCAGTGTTCCACGACAATGGTGCCAAAATGTTATCTCACAATTTGTACTTTGATAAAAGGAAAGGTAAATGGAAATAAAATTGGCGTAACGTGAGGTTATCATATCATTGTCACCTCAATAGGATTCCTCTTTCTATTTAGGGTTGAAGGCACATGGGAGATGTCCCCGGTGACCTAGGCATTTGAAAAGGTAAGGTCAAGATATCTATTAAAAGGTCCCCTCTCACAAGTCACCACTGATCAGAAAGTCTCAAGGTTATAACCAATGAAGTGATAAAATATCAATATGTACCTACCCAAAAAAAAGCAACAAGAAAACTATATATTTTGCAAGTACAACTTGCCATTAGCACTTCATAAAACCACAGAATTTCACAATAAAAGAAATTGGCTGATATAATGGTGAAGCAAACATAAATTTATAGAAACAATATTTATCAGACAATACTTCACAATAAATTCCTTGAAACAACTTCAAAATGACCAAGAATAATCAATCATTAACATCATAATACTAGCATTTATCAGAAGCAAGCAAGGCAATGCATTCATCAACTATTTCAATTTCTTTTAGAATCTTTTAGTGCTGCAAAGTATGGTTGTAGCTTACTTTAGTAACAAAAACAATAAAGTTAGTAGGTTAGGTTATTCTAATGTTAGAAGTGGTTAGTATAAAGCTTGAAGTGTATGTTTTGATGGTTGTTTAGGTCAATAACTCAAAAGGAAGTCTTAGATTAGTGCCTTTAGGGTAAATGGAGTCTATTATGTGGAAAATAATGTTAAAGGAAAACGATGATAGTAAGAGATTAAAAGACAAGAGAGATTAATAGTTGAAGTGTTGGTAACCCAAGGCTTCAACTATCAAACCCTAGGGGAAACTAGTTGTTATCACCAGAATTTCATCCGCAAATGGTTACAAGAATCCAACATCTTCAAAACACTCATTAGTTCACTCATGGACCAAAAATGCATCTCCAAAAGGTTCAAAACTATACAACCAACAATAAAATCACCATGCTTGAAAAATACACAAGGCGTGTGCGCACGTGCGATAGTTAGATAACGTCGGAAAAGCGTACATGCGCCYGATGCGCAATTGTGGACACAAAAATCCACACACACCTCAAAACGACACATTTATGATATTGGTCGGGCTTCCACCCACTTCTTGTTCAGCTTCCAACTCGATTTGACATCCAAATMCTGGCTAAATCCGACTAGGGGGCTGGTCAAAGACCTAACGGTGCCCTAAAGGGGCCCTTATTCACACTAAGAAYTGGTTGCATAATACCTCAAAGCTATGCTATAAAAKGAAGCCATGGGTGCACTATATTTTCAAGGAATTCATTTGTATTGTTATGTTGCTGATATTCTCTTGGAGGATCCTTTGTCCTCATCAAGAGCATGCTAGAACCATTTAATTTAGCCATTCATATCACCTCTAGATTGAATGTGCTTTGGATTCTCTTCACCATTTCATTTTAGTTCCTTAGTTGTAAGAAGCGCTCAATATTTGGGGGTCCAAGAGCCCTCCCTTGGAGGAAGAGGGGACCCAAAGTCGCCCTATCTCTTTGGTTTTTTCTTTCCACTAATACAATCCTTTCCATTGGTGGCATGAGTCTTGTTTATTTCTTGTTCTAATGTTCTTATGCACTCTAGTTTAATTTCTTTTATCGTTCTTAGTTTAATTCTTTTCTTATATTTTATGCTTTATACTTCTAACTCTTTCCTCTACTACTGTATTGTCTAGCTAACCCAACTAGGCTTGTAAGTACCCTTATTTTGCTCATTTAGGTGACAAAAGAGGTGCAACAGATTGGTGACTCCACTAGGGAAAGGTATCAATTTCCTACCCCATTTGGGTTATTTTAGCTCTTTTTTTTTGTTTCTTTAACTTGTAGGGACCATAACCGACCCAAGCTGACCTACAAAAAGCTAAGTTCAAAGCTGCGCAGAGAGAATTTCATCCAAAATTTTCTTCATGACCGTGTAACAAATAGTGCGCACATGTTTTAACCCATAGGCACATGCACCAAAACCACTATATTGCTTAGTGCCTTCTTCACACCTACGCCCATAAGTCACTTTCAATTTGCGCATTGGCGCTCACAGCGCCTCTGTCTATTCTGAGACCTGCGCACCTATGAAGAAAAACACAGGTTGTAAGCTTTTTGTGATCTGTGGAAGGCTCATAGCCTTTTTAAAATTGATTCCATGCACATTGTAATCTACACCACACTTATATTCCCTCTCCATATAAAGGGATTAGTCAAAACATAGGCACTTAGGGGGTTAAAATCATTATTTCCTCTTTTACTTTCATTTTGCCACATGGATGGCTTGCTTTGACTAAGAGTATAAGTTGGAATATTTTTTTAAAATCACATATAAAACTTGCATTGGGACCAGAAATTGGATATCAATCGTTGAGTATGCTCTTCTCTTGCACCCCAAAGCGATCTTGAGAATCGGAAAGAGATTGAAGAAAAATTTCATCTCCCTTAAAAAGACAAAATCTTTAGGAGAGAACAACAGCCCCCTCGAGACTCCTCTTAGTTTATTTTTCAAACACATCCTAATATTGTAACGGGCCCATACATGCCCACATGCTACAAAGATAGGATAGTGATTGAAGTTTACTTTCTTAGATTAAATCACTAGGGAAGTTTAAAGGTTTTGTAACGGACCCATACATGCCCACATATGCACAATCTAGGATAGTTTCAAATCTTTCTTAGATTAAAAAACATCAGGGAGTTAAAGGAATAGTAAGGACCCACATGTCCACATGCTAGTTTCCTAGGGACTTTAAAATTCCGCAAGGTTGTACCAATGACATTTATTTAATTAGGTAATCAAGACTTGTAAGGACCAAGTGAATTCCACATGCAGCAAGGTGACACCTAATTTATTAAAAAAAATTGGCACACTTTCACTTGTTCACACAAAAAGTTACTACTCACTCACATAGTTTTCATCTCGAAACGTGGAGGTTGAAGTAAGTTTCCTCCAAAGGGATTCCGAAAAACCCCACCCTTTTCTTGATAAAACTATCCACTCCCACTTAATTTCAATGAGATTGGCTCACACTCCCAATCTCTCAAACAACCACATCTAAAAATTTTCTAAAAACTCACTAAGTTTTCCTCCACAGGAGGTGGCAAAAGAATTTTTTTAGTCTAGGTAGGATTTCAGGGATAGGCATCCAAATAACTCCTTGTTATCTGGTTCTCACATCTTCAAACAATAGAAGTTTTCAAATAGGGAACTTTAAAATCCTCCAAGTCAAGTGTTCCTACACCATAAGGCAGGGAGATACCTGTGAAGGGTTGAAGGTCGAGGTCCAGTTGTTTTGTGAGTCCCCCTTAAGGCACCCAACTCTTGGATGGGATACAACCCATGACCCATTTCTTAGGCTGAAAATTTAAATGTCGCACTTTGACTGAGATACCTAGTGACCAAATTTTAGGATGTCTACCCAGGTGGCAATTATGGGCTGAAATTGCACCTTGATCGGATTTGTGTGGCTATTGAGAAATATCGCCATCTCTTTTGGGATATGCACCCTATACCCTCATTATAACTGATTACTTCATCCTTCACTAGTTCCTCTTCCGGTAGCTTAAAACCCCACTATTGAGTGCTATTGGAAGGTCCAGTGATGTTTGAGAGGAAGGACATTATGTCTTTTAGGACACAAACACTTGTTTTCTTTGTTCTCCCATGCGGAGAAAATCCACCTACCTGTTAGATTACTGAGAGGGGGGGTGAATCAGTAATAACGTAATTATAATACTTTTTCTTCAAATGTTATATCAATGTAGAATTATTATCCAATAATGAGCAGTAATAAATAAACAATCAC
>JZKD02S1696929.1:24135-45998 GCA_000966675.3 Picea glauca
AAAACAATAATGAGTCATATTTACATCAAACACTATTGGGTCCATTACCCAAACCTTTGTGCTACGGGTCTTTCTTCAAGGGTTGACATCAATGAAAACCAACCTTAATCAACACCACCCACATGTATGCTTCTTTATCAATTGATTTATGTATGTTGTTCATGTGATTACATATGATTGTGAGATATATTGTGAAGGTCCAAGTTAGACAAAGTCTCTTTCTCATTAATTACTCTCATCACCATTTTCAGACATCCACTTTGCTATTCGGACATCATAGGGGACCCACTGAACCCCAATCGTTCCAGACGCTTTCTAAATCTCCCTCCCATTCTAGGGGGAGTTCCTAGTCTTGCAAACTCATCGGCCATACTTTCCCACACCCCCTGTGAGTGCTACTATCTTGGGATCAACTTTGCTTGGTTCCACTTTGCTTGGGTCCACTTCCCAAGGTCAAACATCCCCACACTCTCCTTTACACGGAAGCGAGGGGCCAACTTCTTCTCAAGGGGGAAGTACAAACCCACCTAGTCCCCCTCAAGGGTCAGGTACATAAAACACTCACACTATGGCCAAAACTAATCCTCCGCCACCACCTCAGATGCCATACTTGGATTCCCTCAACATACCGGATCTGACTAAACTCACCAATGATCCTATATTGCACGACCCCACATGGCCTGCAATGCCTACCAAACATCCTTCAGACATCCGCAAGTTTGAAGGAAAAGCGGGAGATGATCCCGCCAACCATATCATGAACTTTAAATTATGGTGCTCTTCAAATAGAATCACGAATGATTCCGTCCGATTAAGGTTATTTCAACGTACACTCACTAGCCCATCAGCTAAGTGGTATGTAGAAGAAAAATCCAGGTCCCATGTGACCTTTGAATCCTTGGACAAAACATTCTTAACATTCTTTCAACTACCAATTTGTCATGACAATGGCCTCAAACTACTCTTGGAATTTAAACAAACCTCTGCCATTCACATCACTGACCACATTCACGAATGGTGTCGATGATGTAGTCTTTGCAAAGTTGAAGCTACTCCACACCAATGTCTCAATTGGTTCCTCAAATCACTTGTTTCCCTCCTTGCCAAAGACGTAGCCGCCACCTTTCCCTAGTCTGAATAAGAAGCCATTAGCAATGACCAACAATTTGAACTCATTTACTCACATCCAGGGTACTTGTATACAGTACTACCTGATGCCCCGAGACCTGTGCCATTCAGCCAGGACAAACCTGGGATGTCTCACTCGGTGGATGGATTAATTGGTACCACTACACACCACAATTCACATCCCCAACAACCACTAATGTATGGAACACCTCAATATCCACCAACATATGGTAGACCCCCTTATTATAATCCTCCCTCTTATCCACAACCATATCCCTTGATACCAGATCTAAGAATCTTACATACCAGATCTAACATTCATTCATATCTTAGAAGCACAAAGCATAAATAGATCTATCTAAACACATCAAAGAACTTAGAAAAGGAAGAGACAAACACATTAGGTCGAGGCACATAGCACAACACACAGATTTACCATGGTTCACCCCCACCTTGTGGCTACATCCACAAAGTATTCTTCTTTATTAGATTTAGTTAATTAGGTTATAGCACAAAGTCACCAAAACCCCTTCTACGCATAGGACATAATATTTGTGCAGCTTGCTAGATCCTTCTTCCTTGCGTTGTAGCACAAAGCCTTTTATAATCTCTATAATAACTTGCACTTAGCTCTGTAACCCTTCTACAGTCATGCACAAAGCACTACTAGAACTTAGCTTACATCACATGGATGGGATACCATCTCCTTACTTACTTCGACTAGAAATCTATTTATACATTACAAAAGTGGGCCTAAGCATGGGTAAACCCATGGGCCGACATCCCTTTCCCATTACATTATCCCCAAAAACCCAAAAAGGACCCAAAAAAGGGTCTAGCTTCCATGATTTCCACTTCACGTTGTGATCCATCTTTGACAAGCTGTCGAAGTCCAAAAAATGGTCAAATATGACCAAGTGCTCCTCAAAACTTGTGCAAGGGCCAACAGGCCCCCAACACTCACCTATGACTTGTCCCGAGTCACTCAGGTCTGGGTAACTTTTCCTCAAAGGTCTCGATCTTGGATCGAGATGATTCAACTTGTCTCTGTGCTACTGCTTCTTGCTCAGCGAATTCCTGAACAACCACTTCACTGATAGGTCCTTCCAGTTGCTGCTCGACTGTAATAACTACTTGTTCTAGTAGTGTTCCTTGACCTTAAATTTCTTCAAACAGTAGGTAGGCCGCCTCCCGACTCGGATGGAGTTTCTGGGTGACTTCCATCACTCTTTTTTGCATTGTAAGAATGAGTTGTTGGGCAGTGTGCTATTCCTGGGATCTCTTCATCCTCTCGATGGGTGACAAGATCTTGAGCTACTCCTGTACTGTATCTGCATGTTGCTTTTCTTCCTGGAGTTGAGATTCCAGTTTCTTCAACTATGGGTCTTCAGATAGTTGTTCATATATCTGCGTGCTTCTGCTACTTAGCTGTTTACATTCTACAATAAGTGTTTTAATCCTCTCGATTGCATTCTGAGAATTGAATTCTCATTGGTAGTGCACTTCTTGTGGAGTCTGTGGTATGGTCTGAAGCTCTAATTCCATGACCCTTTGTTGAAGTTGTTGAATAACTTCAACCAACTTCATCACTTTGTGCTCTGTGAGCTCTTCAGCCTTCTGCTCTAAGCCGATCATAGAGAGAAATGATCTGTTGATTACTTCTTCAATTCCTATCTGATTTGCAAGCAACTTCTCTTTCTCTTTTTGGATCTTTGCTCTGTCTTCTTCAAATTTTTCTTGGAGAGCATTCTTCTCTTGTTGTGTGGCTTGGAGTTGTTCAATAATTTTCTCCTGTGATTTTTGTAGGGCCTAGGTGGCCTACGCTTTTTCTTCCTGAGCATGTCGAAGGCGTACTTTGACTGTATCAACAATCTTGCGGAGCTGAACTAATTCATCTCCCACTTCTATTGTTCCTTCTGGTAGAGGTGCAGTAGAGATTGCTCGGCTAGACTGAAGTGCTTGTTGTACTCCTTGGAGCGCAATCTCAATTTGGCTATACATTTGTTCCTGCTTCACCTCCTGCTTCTCTATGAATTCCTTTGAAGCATCATTGACCATTGCAACAATGAAATCAAAGTCATCCAATGTGAGGGTAGTTCACATATTGGTTACAGGGGTTCTTGGTTTCTTTCTGGAGAAAGATTTCATAGGTGAGACTTTCCTTTTCTTTGATGAGTCTTCTTTGTCCCTAGGAGATGATACTTCAAATTTCTGTTGTTCAGTTTCTATACCTTCTTCATTTTGTGTAATGGAAGTCGTCCTTATAGATAGGCTGGAAACATCCTGGACTTGTTCAGTCTTCTTCGTCATCTTTTCTTTCTTTGTCTTACTGGGCCCAGGTGTATCCTGTGTAGTTCCAGGGTTGTCGATGTCAGACATTTCTGTGGGGTCTGCTAAAACAGGGAGGTCCACCAACCATTCCTTGGTGATCTCTTCCAGGTCTTCTTCTGTCAGATTATAATAGGACTGAAGTTGTTCCTGATGCTCATTAGCACGTGGGGTTAGGTATATAAAGTGGTGGTCTACGTTGAACTTTATTAGATGTCGGAATATCTGTAAAGTGTTTGAGGTTATGTGAGGTTCACTCCTTATGACTGCTTTCAATTGGTTACAGTACGCGTGGAAAATGACATTCGATTGCCATTACTTTCTCATGTCGTTTGAGTACCATAATGTATTGAAATTCGCGGCTAGCGGTTCAAAGGGGTCAAGGTCCACAAAGGTTGCACCTTCTGGTAGCTCCCATGCAACAAAAGCGACCAGTATCAGAAGCCAGCTAAAATGGAATTCATGCCCCTGATCCTGGGATTCTCTGCAGTCAATATGCAGTTGATTCACCAGGTACTTCACTCAGTTCATCTGTAGTTCCTCTGTGCACTTTCCTGCGAGGTCAACTACAAAGCCAGATACTTGTGTTGGTCGATTCTTGCATACCAACTTCCGTGCGATGAGTTGGAATGCGAGGCGCACTGCACCACTTTCAATAGAAGCTACTTTGTAGACTCTCGCGCCTTTCTCAACATCGCCATGGGCTTCTTTGATCTTTTGCACAAGAGCGCGGTCTGCGGTCTTTCTAGTATAGTACTCATGGGGATCAGGGCCCTGCATGCTAAGCCCGATGATCCTATTGATCAACATTGGATCAATAGTTATGCGATGATCTAACCACAGGTATCCTCTGTGGTAACTTTATAGCAACAATTTTACACAAGCATTCACCTCCTGGTGTCTGCGGAAGTGTGGTATTTTCATAACGTTGAGCAAAGTAGACTGCACGAGGTTCATCATCCATTTTTGAGGGATAAGCTTTGAATTCTTTCCCTTATTTCTTGTCAAGTACTTATACGGGGCGAGCATGCTGTAAAATTTATGGTTCCCCAGGTTGAAGTCACAAAACTTCAATGCTGTAACCTTGTCTTGATCGATGCAGTAGGTGCGTAATCCTTTCGATAGGTATGCAGTGACTAGGGTGTATTCAAAGTCTCTAGGGACACTATCCCTATTAATCTCACCACTCATAGGGGGTATGTAAGTTGGTAGGATGGATGGCACTAACTTCGTGTTGGCTATGTCGTCCTTATGCTTAGTTCTTCTTTCTGCACCGGCTCGAGATGTTCCTACTCGAGCAGTCGATAGGGAGGCTTGCACTCCTCCCATTGATGATGATTGGATTCTGGTGGACATTCTTCTTTCTGACATGGCTCTCTCAGTCATTAAATCGAGAAGGACCTCTGTGATGAATTCCTCAAGTGCAGTGAGCTCGTTAGTCATACACACTCAAGAAAGATAATCAGGGTCACGATGATCTCAAAATACTGCACTAGGATGAACAATATTCTTGCTATGATCATTGTAGACAATCACTAGTCCCGTGGGATTCGATTTTTCAGTTGGAAAAAGTGTTCTTCGGGCACCACGCAAAGAGATAAATAGCAAATTCATCAACGGTCTGCTTGCAACGGGTATGAAGCTTCCATGAACGTTGATCCATCCATTATGGCATTGTCCAACGATTTGGTGGTGATCCTTTAATGCTTTTCTATCCGTTTGGGGTGGAAGTCGAACGGGTATATCGGTCCAACGACTATATTGCTTCGCCATGGCGAAGTGTCGTATGTCGTTGTTCTGATATCCCGACAAAGATAAATTCCTGTGATTTTTCCTTCTATGAAGTTTCCTCTAGAGTCTTCTATAACTTTTTGACTTGGCTCTCTTCTTACTTAGCTTCCTAGACTTCTTCCCAGTGAGCTTCATCTCGATCATCCTTTTTCCATTATGATTCTTATCTTCTCTCGACATAGTCACTTCGCGATGCTGAGATTCTTTCTTTAGATCCAAGGGTAATACTCCTTCATTATATGGATTAGGTATTTCAGTCTTCTGTGGTTCCTCTAATTATCCTATAGCTTTGACATCCAAGTCCCTGGTGTTCAATAGATTAGATACGTTCTCTTGTTCTTCCATCAAGTAGGTGATCCTTCTAGTCATAAATTCCATGAGTTCTTGCTTCTTCTATTCTAGGGCTTCCTTTTCTTCTTTTCTCTGGATCTAGTCTTTTTCAATCCAGATCTTTCCTAACAAAACTGGAAATGGGGCATGGTCCTCAATAAATTTAATAACTTTGAATTCTTCCTCTGTCGAAGCTCCATGGGTACTCATAGCTATATGGGTAATCTTGCCACATAGGGTTACCATTTTTCCTTTAAACAACCCTATTTTTCCTAGTGAAGGAACCATAATAGGCCTTCCTAGGGTTTCCCAAGTACTTTTTGTCATAATGTTCATTTGTGTTCCCTCATCCAGAGCACTGTCAATGTTGAAGTCTCCTATTCTTACTTTGATTTTCTCCTTTTCTTTGAAGATCTCTAACAAACTAGCATCTTTATGTTCATCCAGGGTTTCTTTCATTTTCAGTAACATAATTTTTTATTCTTTCTAGGGTTATTCTATAATCTTAGTCTCTTGATCTCCTTCAGAGTTTTCTTTCTCCATATTCATCTTTTCAAGTCTAGCAATAATTCTAGGGCAATCCAGTACTTCATGGTCCATAGCCTTACAACAAAGGCAACTAGGGTTTCTCCCTGGGCATTCCTTAGCAAGATGTCCTGGTCTTATGCAATTGTAACAAAGAGTTAATCCTCTCTTTCTCTTCAATGATCCCCAACTCTTCTTATACTGCGTGCTAGGATCATAATGGCTAGCCTGCAAAAATTTCTTTCTAGGATCCTACATCCATTGGTTAGTCCAAAAATTCTTTCTATGCATAGATATAACATATCTATCATTATACTTATTAGATCTATTCATATCAAATGTTCTTTCATCTAACAATGCCCTAGTTTTCAAGCTAGGAAAAAATCTATCAAGCATACCTAAATCCATGCTCTAGAAACAAAAAAATTCACTTATCTTACTTCTACAGGGCACAAAGCTTCCAGATCTAAGAACTTTTGACTATTCTTACCTTTATCAGAGCACAGAGCTTACATATCTTACTTCTTTTCTTTAGTATCAACCTCTTTCAACCTCTTTTCTTGCATATCTAACTTCTTTCCTTCAGATCTGTCCTTCCTTCTTCAGCATAGAGATTTTTAGATCAAGTGGATCACTGCGCACTAGGGCATAGATCCACACACAAAGCTTTCACAATTTCAGGATGAATCTTTCCACAAATCTTCTTCTACTCAGTTCCCAACAATCACAGTTTCAGGTTTCGACAATGGAACCATTTGTTGGCATAGGGGCAGACCCAGGATTCAACGCTACAACAACACACCAACAAAACCCTAACTACCGACCCTTTCGGCAACACCTATGAAGCAAATGAGGTCTCACCCGAGGTAGAGGCAGGGGTGGTTGAGAGACTCAGGTGTCTGCAACCTTAGTTGGGACACAAATCTATGATTATAACACTTAGCAATCACCTAGCATAGATTATTCATCAATATTCAACCCCTATGATACTTCACAGATAGCACATAGCATCATAGTATGTACTTAGATCTAAGATAATTAAGCACTTAGCCACAACAAGATATATTAGATTCGGCAGATCAAGCACTAAGCATATTACATACCAGATCTAACATTCATTCATATCTCAGAAGCACAAAGCATAAATAGATCTTTCTAAACACATCAAAGCACTTAGTAAAGGAAGAGACAAACACATCAGGTCAAGGCACAGAGCACAACACACAGATTCACCATGGTTCACCCCCACCCTGGGGCTACATTCACAAAGTATTATTCTTTATTAGTTTCAGTTAATCAGGTTACAACACAGAGTCACCAAAAACCCTTCTGCGCATAGGACAAAAGATCTACGTATCTTGCTAGATCCTTCTTCCTTTCATTGTAGCACAAAGCCTTCTATAATCTCTATAATAACTTGCACTTAGCTTGGTAACCCTTCTACAGTCATGCACAAAGAACTACTAGCATTTATCTTACATCACATGGATGGGCTACCGTCCCCTTACTTACTTCACCTAGACATCTATTTATACATTACAAAAGTGGGCTTAAGCGTGGGTAAACCCACGGGATGACATCCCTTTCCCATTACATTATCCCCAAAAACCCAAAAAGGACCCAAAAAGGGGTCTAGCTTCCACGATTTCTGCTTCGCATTGCGCTTCATCTTTGACAAGATGTCGAAGTCCCAAAAATGGTCAAATATAACCAAGTGTTCCTCAAAACTTGGTCAAGGGACAACAATCTATTTTACATCCCCTCAGATGACCCTTGGTACGACGATGTTCTTGTCTACCTCCAAACACATAAATTAAAAAACCACCTCTCCTGAGACGATCATCGACGTATTCATCACCAAGATCCATGCTACCTACTTATCGGTGATATCTTATATCGGAGAGGGGTCGACACTATACTCCACCAATGTTTGACTATCAACAAGGCCAATCGAGTCTTGAACGACTGTCATAGTGGTGCTTGTGGGGGGCACCTCTTAGGGACGTCCACACTCAAAAAATCATTCGCACCAGTTACTTTTGGCCCACATTATTTCACGATTGCATCCACACTGTGAAGCGATGTGACAAATATCAGCTTTATGCAAAAAAAGCACGAGCACCACCTGCTCTTATACACCTAGTCATCATTGTCGGCCTGTTTTGCAAATGGGGCATAGACTTCATGACTTGCAACTCTCCATCCAACAATGGACACAAATACATCGTCCCTTTAGTCGATTACTTCACCAAGTGGGTTGAATCCATGCTTACCTTCAACAACACCGCTGACACTATAGCGTGTTTTTTCTTTAACCATGTCATTTCCCATTTTGGAGTACCACTACAACTAGTCTCTGATCACGGGAAACATTTCGAGAATGATATTTCCATCGAACTCTCATCCAGGTTAGGCTTCTCCCACGATTTTGCCTCCCTAGACTACCCTTAGTCAAATGGACAGGTCGAAGAAGTCAACAAGGTCCTCAAAACCATGTTGCAGCGCATGATTAACAAATATAAGACCAATTGGCATCATATGTTACTTTCCACGCTATGGGCTTATCGCACAACAGTGAAAATTTCCATTGGTTTCACACCATTTCATCTAGTCCACGGGATCGAGGCCACTCTTCCCATCGAGTGTGAAATTCCCACCTTACACATCGCTATTGAGCTATTACCCGACACTGCGCCAATGGAGAAACATTTGTTGAACTTAGAGTCCCTGGATGAGGATCGTCGATGTTCATTACAGAACAATGAGGCAACCAAAAAACTGCCAAAATCTACCTTTGATCGCCATGTCAACCTTTTCTCATTCAACGAAGGTGACCTCGTCCTTTCTTACGATATCGCTCACGATGCCCTCGACCATGGAAAATTCAAGTCACTTTGGCATGGACCTTACATCATCCAACATTGCCTCACTAAAGGCACATACATTTTGGCCTCTCCCGAAGGCCAGCATCTCAACGAACCCGTCAATGGGTTGTACTTAAATAAATTTTACGCTTGAGCGTAGCCATTCTACACTAGGCTATTTCTTTTTGTACATTTTTTTAGAGTTTTTAATCTTCTTTCTTCCATACCTCACGTCTGATCTATCATTTGTTTTATTGACAGATGCCTCCTCCATCGACCTACCACATTGGTTACGAGGACGGAGCTAGTCATTGGACACATAATCTCTCTTCGACTTCTTGGTCCCTCTATTCACCCTCATATAAACTGCTCCACTCCAGTGAAATATGTTTGGGTTCAAAAGCCAATAACCAAGCATAGTACACAGTCATCATTGGCCTCCTCGCTAAGGCCATCCATCGCCATATTCATCACCTTAGCATTCTACTAGATTCCCAAATGGTTGTCCTCCAGCTCAACAATGTGTACCGTGTCCGCAATCCTTGCCTCTTCTGCAAATGCCTGCAAGTTAGACTTTTATCTCGAAAATTTGATTCCATCACATTTACACATATTCCAAGACAATTTAATCAAATAGCAGATAATATTGCTAACCAAGTGTTAGATTGGCAGTTATCACATCAAAATACCAGTATGCATACATAAATCATCAACAGTCTATCACAACATATAGATTAGACATCATAAAAAAAAACTAAAAAAAAATCAACACAAGTGAACACCACAATGATCCCAAACATGTATATCCATACATATATATACTGGTCAATGTGTCATCAATGTTTACAAAAAATAGTACATCAGGTACAACATTTGTAGGTAGGTAAACCATCTTACCCCTATAGATACAAACAATGCTACACCACCATATAAAAAATGGGCTCACCAACCTATATAGATACAAAAAATACATAAATATAGAGGCACTCATGGCACCTCTAAAGCTCCACCACCTGTCCCTCTCTCTGGAGGAGGGGTCCCACTAGCTAGGGGTCCCTCAGGTCCTGGAGGCAGCCTCCTAGTCATCATCGCCCCCGCTATAGCTGATCTTTGAACCATGGTCTGCCACGCCACCAGAACACCCACACACTACTCCAGGACTCCATCATCTAGGATCCATGACCACATGCCATCTGGAAGTCCCTGTAGTACCACCTCCAAGCGGTGACGATCATCCTTGAACTCTCCCCTAACCTCTGTCGAAGGAGCATGTGATGGCCTTGCAACAGGTTCATCGAACTGGCATTGCCTGGACTCTCTCTCATCATCAGCAGGCCTCACCCCAACATCATCCCATTTTCGTCGCTCTCCTGCCCACGTCTCTCCCCGCAACGACCTCACCGACCCCTGACGAGACAATGCTCTAACCAACTCCACCTCGCGCCCGCGAGGTCCCACATCTGCACATACAACAAACAAGTGATAGCATCAACATCCACCCATACATAAAAATATACATGCTATACTATCTACAGATCAAAACCAACACACATCACATCATACGTTTGCATTCGAACACCACTCCTAGGGGTAACACCATCTCTGGATCATCTCGGAAGTCCACCCCACAATAGGGATACCACAGTATGATCTATGGCATCTGACGCCACACCTGTGCAGCCTCGGCCGTGAAATAGTGGCCACCCTCCCCACCACCGTGACAAACCAGGATCTTCGCCCATCACCTTAGTCACGGCTCTCGCACACCAGGTGTGCCCAACAACACTCTAGGGCGCAAAATCAACACCCTCTCTAAAAACCATGCCACCAATATAGACCCAAAGGAAAAATCCCTTGAATCAGTAGCACGACACCTATCAAGCTTCCCTACCATCTTGGCATGGAGCATCAAGCCCCAGGAAAAATTCTCGCCCACCAATTCCCTCTCCATGATCCTCAGCTGATCTCCACTGATCTGCTGAGTCACAAGATACCCATAGACTCTCACAATCATCGCTGCCAAAAAATGATTTACAAGAGCGTCCATCACCCCAATACTAACCATAGAGCCTGACATAAAGTTCTCCCCAAACAATATCTCCAAGCTAAGACAACCAACTGCCCATCCCCGGGTACTACAGGCTCCGCCGGTAGTGGGGTTCCCCAAAAAGGGAGCCCAGTAAAAAAATATACATCCTCCACCATAGTGAAGGATAGTTTCTCACCCCACAACATAAATCAATGCAGGTCAGGACTCCACGTCTTGATCAAAAACTACAACTGATACTCCTGTGCTCGCACTAGCGAACACTAAAAAAACTTTAGCAACCCACATGCTGCCAAAGCATCTTGGACTGTCGGCTCCTCATCCCTCACTACCTCCCTCAGGTGTGACCATTCCCTCTCTCTCCAGTGAACTGGCATCATCCAAATGATCACCTACATCCACATATTCAACACTTTATTAGCCATCATAACCCACAAAAACATCAAAATCTCCAAAAAAAAAAGATAAGTTTTTACACCCTCCAGTTTTTCCTTAAAGGCACGACTGTTTTTCCCCACAGTTGCGCACACATGCACGCTTGATCATCCCCCAGTCACGAAATCATGCACGACTGTTGGACATATAGAGGCGCATGCATGCACCTCTGTCACACATACAGGCACGCATCATAGCATGCATGCTCACTACACAGCTGCACACACATGCACAGGTTTTAGGAATACAGACGCACATCCATGCGTTGTTGTGCCTTGCACAAGTGCACATGCCATGCATGCCTGTTTTCCCCATTAGGGTGCCCCTGTGCATGGATTTTTACATTACAAGCGCGCACCCATGCATGTGAATTTGTCAATCGCCCGCACATTGGGGGGCCCACACCCACAAAACCCCCTGTACGACCCTCCATACAGGCCCTGCCCAAAAACATAAACCCTACTTCTATGCAGGAGGATACAATGACTAACCTAAAGCTCGCTGATCCTAAATCGGTTGCCTCGATCTACCGAAATCTCCAAATCTCCTCTAAAATTTCTTGTCCACTCAATAAGACAACAGGGACAAATGAGGTGGCTTTGTGGACCCTACAACTATATATAGTCCATTTTACCAAACTTCCCGACTCAATTTTGGGATCTTCAGGCATCTGTTTTTCGATCCGTCTTCAGCCATGGGATCAGGACCCCGTTACCTACATAATTCCATTCCCCAGGCCAATTTCCGTCCTCAGCCCCCGGGGGACATTTTTATCATGTTACGCTTAGGTATGCATGCTTACATTATTGAATAACTGCTATATGATCGTTCTCTTCAGATATTGTTCATGTCGGGCATTCAGTTTTTATGTGTGTAGGAACTTGATCATCATATGTTAGCAGTATCCCTTCAGGTATATCATTGACACTGGCATGTAGTCATTCCCTCTGAATCTCAAAATGCATCTCCCAGTCACACCCTCTGATCTTTGCCTCTAGGATCCCTATATCCAGCTCTACAGTACTATCACCTCCACTGCATTTTAGTACTGCCACTCGGTAGCAGTCTCCCCAACATGAGTTGTCCCATTCATAGTTCCCCTGGGCATTTTGACACTCACATTGTTTTCATAGTTTAGGGATGGGAGTCCCAATAGTCTTACATAATGTCGAGAACCAACCACATACTCTTTCTCCTCATTTTTCTAACCTGCCCAAATGGAATCCCAGGTTACTTCATCATGGTTCTATTCTGACTGCACCCTCGCAGTATCGTTAACCATCCATTTCATCCACTGTCGATTTAACCCTCCGCAGATTATCCTCCATACATTTCCCCAATACAGAAACCTGCCTATGGGGCCCCAACCCTCCACTTGTTTTCTTGGCAACTTGGACCATCATCAGGCCAAGCCATCTTACACTGGGGCACCCATTTCTGTATTTGCACAGTTATCCCAACTTATTTTTTATTCTTTTAATAATTGTACAAACCCTTTTCCCACATTTTCATAGCTTTCTATTGTCGCCTTTAGCAACTTTCCTTTTCTCGGCAAAGAAACCCTTCTCTCCCTTGGTTGGGGAATTTTTTCACTTCTCAACATCAACGAAATTATCCATAAAACTCGAGTATCTTACAACCCATACACCTTTTTGATCTCTGTGTTTTTCCATTTTGTCATGCCTCTGGCACAACTCACCCTCGTCTAGTCGTCCCCCTGATGCTAGATTCATTTTTTCGGTTGCTGCCACTTTGCATATCTCCCCAACCAAGGGTAGTCTTGAGTCTCACCGCATATTGACTTCGTCCATGTAACTCATTAGTTCTTGATCTCATCCAATGGATTTTAAGAAGCCCTTTGCTTCTTGGAGTCGCGTCTCCCTTTCTGTCGACATCAACATGGTTTCCAGAAGGGCGACCGTATCTTGACTCTCATTACCTTTACAATGAGGAGTCTCGGATGACATAAGGAAAACCACCATTTTTCTCTTCTGTCATTGATCCCCATAACATTCAACTTCAACTTTATCTCATGTTACAGTGGGTCTTACTTTATGACTATTGCAGTTATTTTATCTTAGCCGAAGACCTCTAAAATTTGATAGACTATCCATGTCTGCACATTATCGACACTTCTCACAGGTGTCCTTACCTTTTTTAGAGTTTGTTCACCATCATAATTTCCCTCTGTTATTATCAAACCACCTAGGAGGGCGCTGCAGTGATCTACGTCCACAAAATAGCTTCAATTACTGTATTACATCTTTTTGAGTTACATGACACGAGCATGGGACATGCCCACCTCGTTTGTAGACAGTTTTATTTTTTTCCACACCTTGGGAAAGGCTTGGTTCCTACAGGTTCCCCTCTCCTTCCAATGGGTCACTCTTGACACTCCCCACAACGCTCTTTCTTACACAGGTACTCTCAGTAGAAGAAACATTGATGTATTTCAGCTATACGTATGCTCCTAACCTCACACATTAGGGGGCATATGTTATCACCAGAATTTCATCTGCAAATGGTTGCATGAATCTAGCATCTTCAAAACACTCATTAGTTCACTCATGGACCAAAAATGCATCTCCAAAAGGTCCAAAACTATACAACCAACAATAAAATCACCATGCGTGAAAAATACACAAGGCGCGCACGCACGTGCGATAGTCAGATAACATTGAAAAAGACCACATGTGCCCGATGCGCGACTGTGGACACAAAAAGCCACACACACCTCAAAATGGTGCATTTATGATATTGGTCAGCCTTCCACCCACTTCTTGTTTAGCTTCCAAGTCGATTTGAAATCCAAATTCCAGCTGAATCCAACTAGGGGGTTGGTCAAAGACCTAAAGGTGCCCTAAAGGGTCCCTTATTCACACTAAGAATGGGTTGCATAATACCTCAAAGCTATGCTATAAAAGGAAGCCATGGGTGCACTATATTTTCAAGGAATTCATTTGTATTGTTATGCTGCTGAAATTCTCTTGGAGGATCCTCTATCCTCATCAAGAGAATGCTAGCACCATTTCATTTAACCATTCATATAACCTCTATATTGAATGTTCTTTGGATTCTCTTCACCATTTCATTTTAGTTCCTTACTTGTAATAAGAGCTCAATATTTGGGGGTCCAAGAGCCCTCCCTTGGAGGAAGAGGGGACCCAAAGTCTCCCTTTCTCTTTGGTGTTTTCTTTCCACAAATACAATCCTTTCCATTGGTGGCATGAGTCTTGTTTATTTCTTGTTCTAATGTTCTTATGCACTCTAGTTTAATTTCTTTTATCGTTCTTAGTTTAATTCTTTGCTTATCTTTTATGATTTATACTTCTAACTCTTTCCTCTACTGCTGTCTTGCCTAGCTGACCCAACTGGGCTTGTAAGCACCCTTACTTTGCTCATTTAGGTGACAAAAGAGGTGCAACACTAGATACTAAGGTGTAGGTAACCCTAAGCCTTAGTATATTTTCCTCCTTCTTTAAATGAATGATGAAGAAAATAACAGCTAAGATGAAGCAATGATTTCTAAGGTGTTTCAATGGAAAGGCCCTTAGCAATAACTTCAAGGAAATCAACTTCTTGGCAAAATCTAGTAGGTAGAAGCTCTTAAAGCTAGGACAATAACATGTGTTAGGCTTCCTAGGGTTTTTAAGCAAGAAATTTCATAATATTAATGTAGATGCAAGATAAACATGACTATAACCATTCAATGAAGAAGAATTGTAGAAATTTCACTTACATTCATAAAGAATCATCAAGCATAAATGCTAGTTGAACACTTCCACCAAGTAAATTGCCAAAATAGTCCAAGATTAGCCTCCTCCCATAAGTGCGCACTAAATTTCAGTCATAAAACCCTAAGTAGGGAGAAAATTTCAGACCTCACTAAGTGTGAGTGAAAGATGATGAAAAATACAAGGGCTAAAACCCTTATTTATACAGTTTCAATGACTAGAATTAGGTCAAAAAGGCCGACATGGCCAGTTACATGTAATATCCATTTTTTACATTAAATGACATAATAAAACCCTAAATCAAGCAGAAAATGTGACATCATGCCCTTTTAGGCTGACGTTAGGCCTTTTTAGGGAAACATTGGCCTCCAGGAGAAAATCGTTAGACCTCCTTGGGCCTCTGGATCAAGCCACACATGCCACTTGGCACACAACTACCTCCAAAGTGTCCAAAACATTGGGTGACATCATGGGTCACATGGGTGACATCATGGGCCTTCCAAGGCCTAGATCATAGTGAGAAGGGAAATACCCCCCTGGGTCCAGGCCCATCAGGTTGTCTCTGGTGGAACGTCCTCCTCTCTCTTCGGTGCAAACCTCTGATCTGTCTCTGCCTCTGGCTGGGGTCTCAACATCCATCTGGTGGGATTTTATCCCTATGGAGGTTTGAATTAATCATCTCCCCATGTGTACCTATCCTTTGGGTGTGGCCCTACAACAAAATCAAGTATGCCCTCGATGGGATCATAGGTCACAGGTATCATAACAATGTCAATCACATCTAATAATCAAGTTATTTAAACATGTGCATGAAACCCTGTTATCGTGTAAATCAGTGAATGTTTACATAGACTAATCCCCCTAGATCCACCTAGATATAGAACAAAACACGACAGGACATGGCACTTTCCCTAGGCTATAATCATCAAATTTACTACTGAACAAAAGATGATAGACATACATTTAAATGTCGCTTCCTTATGTCTTTGTTGTTTCTGTTTCGCTCTGGTGCTCTTGTGATACTGATCTAGTATTGAGACACAAACCAACCAAAGTGAAAGAAGAGAGAGTATATCCAATGACAACCTATGCATATGATCAAAGAATTATGCAATAAAATAAAGATAATTCTATGGGAAAGAAACATGTCACTGTATTATATTAATCATAGGAAGAGAGATTACAACCAAATGCCTTAATTTCATAAGGTTCCTTCCAACAGTTCCTTGCTTCCCACACACTTCTTGCTCCAACGAATTCTGAGACTGTGTATCTGATAGCTACTCACAATCTATCTTGACAAAGCAAAGCTCAAAGCCATTCTAACCAAGCTAAGAATCCCAAGCCAAAAAAAACTACAAAAGTCAAGCTCCAAAACCAACTCAATCAAGTTTAATCCCAAGCCAAGCTAACTTTCTGCATGAGAGATCCTCTCCTCTTATAAGCTGAAGAGAATAAGGTGAGGAGGTTAGGATGATCCCACTAAATCATGAAAGTGAGTAAGATCCAAACCATTCGGAGGCCACCTCGCCATAGAATCTTCTCCTTCTATAACCATCGAGAAAATGATTATTTTTACCCGTACGAAGGTCGTCATGACCTGGATATAGTGTAGCCTGCAGAAATTTTGTGCCCTAGCTATAATGGAGCCTTCGGAAATCAGTCATTTCTGTAGCCTAGCTATGGTGCAGCCCGCAGAAATCCTCCAAAATAGGGCTTTTACAGAGGAAAACACAACTTCTTCTCTTAGAGAAAGTTCTTCTCCCTTCTTTCTTTAGGAATTCAGGCCACTGACCCCTCTAAAGGAAACATATAAGTTTACATCATTAACGGTCATAAGGGTGACGAAAATAATGTGTAATAGAGAGCCCCCGAAAGTATGAAGTTAGAACAGAGTGACAGCTGAAATACTTTGTCAAGTATGTGTAGGGAACAAGGAACACATTGGTCGGAAACCTGCAACAAACAAGGAAATACAGTATAATAATATATCATCACTGAGGTAGGCATCCCCATACTCAGGATACAAATGACTCAAAGCATAAATGCCAACATGCGAAGATCCATTTCAAGTAATACAGTTCATGGCCACCAAACATACACTATGGATCCATGCCATTATGACTCAAATCTGAACATAGCCACCAAAATACACTATGGATCTATGTGTTAAAGACTCAAATTTGAACATAGCCATGAGACATACAATGTGGATCTATGCAACAATACAAACTGAATATACTCCAACGCAACCTGAATCTGTTTAGAAAATATTCAGGATCTTCATCTCCACCACTCTATAGTACGAATCTAACCATGCGATTATAGGTGTTGAAGTCAAACATGGTAGAAACCACTTGATTACTGGTCATTTGTGAATACCATTAACAAGTGCAAGGTAAATCACCATTAATGTCAATGACTCCCAAGGTACACTAGTACAATCCAACGAATGTGAATCAATGAGCTGAGGTCAAACTCTTGGCAGAATCTCCTGATCAAGGGTCAATAATGAAAACCCATTTTTGAAAGAGAGGAAACCTGCCATTGAGGCATGCAAGTTCTAAGGTACCAATTAGTTTATAAGTCTAATTCATGGATGATGAGTTGAAGTCGACAGGAAAAGAATCGTCATAGGAGGGCCTTAATGTATCCCACATCAATGACACAAAATAGGTAACAAGATTTGATGTAGATCAGAGTAACAAGTGATTCAGGACTGACTTAGGGATGGCCAACACAATATAAGGCTTAAGGACTATAGAAATGGTCGATGCAATAGAAGGATTTTTGGGTTGAACATCTCTTTGAACATATTGACAACACGACAACTGTCTTGAAAACACTGACTCAACAATAGGGATCACATACCAATTTGTAATCTTATAAAGGAGTATGATCAAGAGACAAATAGATTTTCCAACCTAGACACAAAGCGAGTGAAAGGGTATCATGTTCAAAAATTGACTCTTCCATGGAATATAGGTTTATACACATTTCTTTCCGAATTTTTCCTCCACCATTTCTGGCGAGTACCTCTTTATTTTTACACAAGCTTGAGGAGGATAACATATGCTTGTAATGTAAGCTTATCCTTCAAATGAGTCCCTCGGATTGTGTTTAATGAACTCTAGGAAGGAGTGGTTCGGTCCCATATGGGTATGTTGATGTTTGTTTAACGAGTCCAAAGAGAGAAAACTCAGGGGTTTTTCATGTTTATAGAGTCTGAAAAACACTTAAAGAGAACTCTCTCAGTTCCTTTTTTGTAAAATAGTATGATGAGACCGAAAAAGAGATAAACTATCTCTCAATAGACATTTTCTTCAAATACTTTAACAAGCATGAAAAGAACAAGGTCGCTCGACAATCTTTTCATGTTTAGAGAGTCTAAAAAGAGCTTAAAGGGAACTCCAGTGGGTTCCTTTTTTGTATAACCTTTACGAGTCCGAAAAAGTGATAAAAGTATACTCAGTTACATTCTCATTGAATAGAATTACTGGAGTATTTAACTATGTATTTAACCATGTTAATAGTGGGGTGCAATGTTAATAGCGAACTACTGCATGTAATAACTGTGTTTCTAGTTGTTCTGGAGTGTCGTTCTAACGGTCGGGACACGTCCAACGGTCATATTTATTTGTCATGGCGAAGTTTCAATATACATTGTTTTGATATCTCAACGAAGTTCCATTTCTGCAAACCTTCCTTCTGTGAAGTCCTCCCTGGAACTTCTTGTAACTTTTCTAACTTTCATTTCTTCTTGCTGAGCTTTCTGGTTTTCTTTCCAGAAATCTGAGTCACTGGTTTCTTCTTTCCATTATTTTTCTTATTGCCAGAAACAAAACCATTTGTTGGCACAGGGGCAGACCCAGGGTTCAACTCTTCAGTAGTGCACCAACAAAACCCTAACTACCGGCCCTTTCGGCAACACCTGCAAAGAAGATGAAGTCTCACCCGAGGTAGAGGCAGGGGGGGTTCCAGGACTCAGATGTTTGTAACCTAGCTGGGACACATATTTATGATTAAAACACTTAACAAAGCACTTAGCAGTTAACATTCATCAGTATTTAACCATTATTCACATCGCAGGTCGAAACCCTAGTTACAGAGAAACGTAGTATTCAACCAGATCTAATACATCTAAGCACTTAGAATATAGAAATAGATCAACTGTAACATTCATTCACATTACTAAGAACTAAGCTATTATATCAAATGCATATAACATATATTATTTCACTAAGCATACATCACATCAATAACATAATAACTATAATGCAAAAATCAACCACAACACAGGATATACATGGTTCACCCCAGTGTGGGGCTACGCCCACCAAATCTTCTCTTCTTTATTGTCTTCTTTCAATATTCTACAAGTACAGAGCCACAGGAACCCACTCCGCATAGGATAGGATATCTATGCTCACCTCGCCAGATCCTCCTTCCCCGAGCTAGGTTCAAGCACAAAGCCTTCTTACAATCTTCACACAAGCTTCTAACAATAACTTTCACTTAGCTCTACAAGTTCTTAACACACAGTATGCACAAAGCATCCACAATTGTTCGCACTTAGATCACCAGCCACATTACACATCTCGGTCTACTTTTCACTTACATCACCTATATTTCTATATATACATTACAATGGGGCCTAAACATGGGTAAACCCATGGAACGAAATCTGATACCCGTTACATAAACCCTAAGCCCAAAAATTCCCTAAGAAGGGGCCGAGATCCCGCGATATCTGCTTCACCTTGCGCTCCACCTTCAACTAGCTTGTAAAAGTCCCAAAATTGGTCAAACGTGACCAAGGTTCTCCAAAACTTGGTCAAGGGCCAACATAGACACATTATGGGAACATGTACTCATTTCATTAACCATTCTTCCATTCTAGAAATGTGGTTCATTGGTACTAATAACAATGTCAATATCTTCAATAGGAAATGCCTCAGGGTTTTTTTCTTCATCTTCCTCTTCTCCAAACAAAAAGTGTTTTCATACAAAACAATGTAACCCACAGAGATCATATGTTTCATGAACAATTGATTTGGGTCAAAACCCTTTATTTATTCTTCCACCTTTTGTTATAGCCTTAATTTCCTCCCTACAGATCAGAAGGGAGTTCACAATAAGATAAAATCCAAACCACACGCCTTGCCTGAAATTTGAGACTTTTTGGAGGTCATTGCAGGTCTACTAGGGTACAACAAGAAACATCAGTTATTACATGCAGTAGACATGTAATAAATTTGGTTGGTTTGTGTCTCACTGTAGGATCAGTATCAGAAGAGCACCGGAGCGAAACAGGAACAACAAAGACATAAAGAAGCGACATTTAAAGGTATGTCTATCGTCTTTTGTTTGGTAGTAAATTTGATGATTAGAGCCTAGGGAAAGCACCATGTCCTGTCGTGTTTTGTTCTAGATCTAGGTGGATCTAGGGAGATTAGTCTATGTGCACATTCACCAATTTACCCGATAACAAAATTGGCGACTCCACTGGGGATGATTTTCTGATTTCAAGCTCGTTAAAAAATGAAACCAGCTTCGAGCATGATTTTTTTATTTCAAGCTCGTTAAAAAATGAAACCATCTTTGAGCATAGGTTTTCTGATTTCAAGCTTGTTAAAAAATGAAACCAGCTATGAGCATGGTTTTCCAATTTCAAGCTCGTTAAAAATTGAAACCAGCTGCATTACTCCATTTCTCCATCTCTTTCTATTGTTTGTTCATCCCGGTAATCTCCAATACTTGTCATTTTAGGATTGTGATTCGTCCCAATGTTAAATTTATTAACTTTGATTGGTGCAACAAATAATTCTGACTCCAGAGATGGAACCTCAACCTTGCTTTCTCCCTCAATATCTGTAATCTGAATGTTGCATGGATCATCTTCATCTGTTTCTTCCTCTTCCACATGATAGCATGAAAGTAGTTCTTTGACTGTTTGTTTGTTATGTTGTTGAGATTCTGTCATGATTTCAACTTTTGGTTCATTAGTAAATATTATTCCCTATATCAGCTTCAGTGCTAAATCCATGTTGGGGTTATCATGTTCAAATCAGAAGGTTACTATGAAATTATGTTGTAGGCCTGTCCACTCTGTAGTACCTCTGCGCATCTCCTGGTTTATATACCAGTTCCCTAGAATTCCTTCCAATGTATGGATAAAGTGATGAGGCCATTCCTATGGTGGTGTCATCCTCCAGTATGCCTTGTACTTCTCTAAGTTTTCAACTGGTGGTTTCTGTCCATCATACCTCTGCATTTTATTGCTCCCTTGTTGCACACCAAATCCAATGTGCAATAATCGTTTACATTGATACCGGTCCTAAATTGTTTCTTTATGCATGCCCCACCATATGGCAGGTGTTTCTTTGAGTGCAATATCTAGGGATAAGAGCCTCTGATTTTCTAATAATTTGTCTTCATACTTTGTCGAAAATTTCTATAGGTTATTTACCCCATGAAAACTGGGAGGTTCTCTTATCTTTGTACCAACCCATCTTAATGTACAAACATTGCCCTAACTCGAAAGAAGCGACCAATTTCCCTGAACCTTCTTTTCTTATCTCACACTTTTGTGAATCAAAAGTAAATTTATGACCTTGGTCACACATTTGACTCACACTTAAAAGATTATGCTGCATATCTTCTACTAGTAGAACATTTTTT
>JZKD02S1696951.1:30213-51078 GCA_000966675.3 Picea glauca
ATAAAATGTATTAATACTTTAATTATAAACTAATATACTAGTTGTTTGATATATTAATGTATCAATTAATATATGCATTATTAATTTAATTAGTAAAATGCTAAAGTATTATTACACTATTAATATAAAATATTAACAATATATTAAACACATCAATAAATAAATTAAATGCATTAACAAATACATTAATAAAATAGTGCTACATTGAACTTAATGTATTTAGTAAAACATGATTAAGGTATTAATACAAAAAAGTATAACCTAACATATTAAAGTATTAATACATAAACACATTATTAATCAATATATTGATAAAATATTAGTACACTAATAAAGGGTTTTTGTTTAGCACAATATCATCACATTGCAAGGTAGGGTTTTTGTTTAGCACATTATAAAAACATTATTAAAGTATTAATACTTTAATAAATACATTATTAAAATATTATTACATCAATTTTTGTTCTCACGTCATAAGGCACTATCGCATTGCAATGTTGATCAAATTTTCTTTGTTAAATTGTGACATTAGGTTTTGTTCGTAACATGACATCGTAAGTTTCTTGTCATCACATTGCAAGGTAGGGTTTTCGTTTATCACATTATAAAAACATTATTAAATTATTAATACTTTAATAAATACATTATTAAAATATTATTGCATCAATTTTTGTTCGTCACTTCACATCATAAGGCACTATCGCATTGCAATGTTGATAAAATTATCTTCGTTAAATTGCAACATTAGGTTTTGCTTGTAACATGACATTGTAAGGTTCTCGTCATCACATTGCAAGGTAGGGATTTTTTTTTAGCACAATATGGCATTGGAATAGATTTGTCACATTTTGAAAGTGGGTTATATTTGTCACATTGCGACGTCAGGGAATGGTCGTCATGATAGGGCAATGTTCGTTGCATTGTGGCAATCACATATGTTCGTCACATTGTGACATTAGGAAATGTTTGACACATTACGACATCGAGACCATGTTGATTATGGTTAACCATGTTGGACCATGTTTATTGTGGTTAGGCATGGTTTATTGTCTCATTGCAATGTTGATAAGGCTTTCTTCGTTAGATTGTGACATGAAGTTTTGTTCGTCACATCACATCATAAGGTTATGGTCATCACATTGCAACATAGCATTTTTTCTTATCACACTATGGCATTAGAATAGGTTTATTACATTTTGATAGTGGGTTATGTTTGTCACATTGCAATGTCAAGGAATGGTCATCTCATTGCAATGTTGGGCTATGTTTGTCACATTGCAACATTAGGTTGTGTATGTCACATTAGGAAAATGGTTTATGTTTGTCATATTGTGACATTTACAAATGTTTCTCACATTACGAAATTATGATATTTGGGTCACATTGCGATGCAGAGGCATATGTTTTTCATATTGCGACATTTACAAATGTCTCCCACATTATGACATTAGGATATTTGCGTCACATTGCGACGAGGAGGCATATGCTTGTCATATTGTGACATTTCAAAATGTTTCTCACATTATGATGTTAAGATATTTGTTTGACATCACATTGTGACAATAGTAAATTTTCGTCACTTTGCGATGACGAAGCTATGTTTCTCACATTCTTGAAATAGGGCTAGGTTCATAACATTGCTATGTTACTATGTTTGTCAAAATGTGACGATGAAGACAAATCTATGATTGGGGCTATGTTCATTGCAAGGTAGCGTTTTTGTTTAGCACATTATGGGCATTGGAATAGGTTTGTCACATTTTGAAAGTGGGTTATATCTGTCACATTGCGACGTCAGGGAATGGTCGTCTCACTGCAATGTTGGGCGATGTTTTTCACATTGCGACATAAGGTTTTGTACAAAAAATTGTGACAATGGGTTATGTTTGTCACATTGCGACATTTGGAAATGTTTATCACATTACGATGTTAGGCTATTTCTGTCACATTGCAGTGAGGGGGATATGTTAATCACATTGGGTTGATGATGTTGTATTCTTAAGAGAGCGAAAATACAAAATGTTTGTGACATTGCAACAATGGGGCTATTTTGTTAAATTGTCATGATAGGGAAATGTTCGTTGAATTGTGTCATTCACATATTTTTGTCGCACTGCAATGTTGATAAGGTTTTATTCGTTAGATTGTGACATCAATTTTTGTTCGTCATGTCAGATCATAAGGTTATGGTAATCACATTGAAACATAACGTTTTTTCTTATCAGACAATGACATTAGAATAGGTTTATTACATTTTGAAAATTTTCTCACATTATGATGTTAGGATATATTGTGACATTTCAAAATGTTTCTCACATTATGATTAATTTATTACGAATCTATGTTTGTCACATTCTTGAAATAGGGTTAGGTTCATAACATTTCTGTGTTACTATGTTTGTCGAAATTTGACGATGAAGACAGAGCTATGATTAGGGCTATGTTCATTGAAAGGTAGGGTTTTTGTTTACCACATTATGGCTTTGGAATAGGTTTGTCACATTTTGAAAGTGGGTTATATTTGTTACATTGCGACGGTAGGGAATGGTCGTCTCATTGTAATGTTGGGTGATGTTTTTCACATTGCGGCATAAGGTTTTGTACATAACATTGTGGCATAAGGTTTTGTACATAACATTGTGATAATGGGTTATGTTTGTCACATTGCGACATTTGGAAATGTTTATCACATTATGATGTTAGTCTCTTTCTATCACATTGCAATGAGAATGATATGTTATTGCATTGGGTTGATGATGTTGTATTATTCACAGAGAGAAAATACAAAATGTTCATGACATTGCGACAATGGGGCTATTTTGTTAAATTGTCATGATAGGGAAATGTTAGTTGCATTGTGTCGTTTGCATATTTTCATCACATTACGACATTAGGAAATGTTTGACACATTACGACATCGAGACCATGTTGATTATGGTTAACCATGTTGGACCATGTTTATTGTGGTTAGCCATGGTTTATTGTTGCATTGTAATGCCATGGTTTATTGTTGCATTGCAATGCTGATAAGGTTTTATTTGTTAGATTATGACATCAAATTTTGTTCTTCACATCAGATCATAAGGTTATGGTAATCACATTGCAACATAGCATTTTTTCTTATCACAATATGGCATAAGAGTATGTTTATTACAGTTTGATACTAGGTTATGTTTGTCACATTGCAACGTCAAGGAATGGTCATCTCATTGTATAGTTTCATCTCATTTTCAAAAAGTGACAATGATGACGAAGCTATGATGGGGCTATGTTCATCACATTGCGGCAGTAGAACTATGATGGTCACATTGCAACAATACTATGTTACTCATATTGCAACTTTGACTTTACTTTTCATATTACAACATTGGGTTATGTTTGTCACATGACAAGGTTGGTTCATGTTATACACATTATGGAAATAATGTTTTCTCCATGTTTTTGAAGAAAATATAACAAAGTGTTTCATTTGTCACAAAGATAGGAAGTTTTTAATCATGTGATGTATTGTATAAAAAGAAACTTAGAATCATACTTGTTCTAAAGACATTGATAAAAAAATCATCTTTAACTTTACACATGATGATTTTTAGTTGTTCTAAATAAGTCTCCCACCCATACAAAACTTTCATTAAATTCCACAAAGACACATATATAAAACTTTTATTAAAATCCATATACTAAAAAGAATAAATTCCACACTCATTAAACCATATTTTCTAATCATTAAAATAAATGGATGTCTTATAACACTGTGTGTATAATATAACTAATTATGTATATTCATAATAACTAACAGTATAGTTAATTATTATTATTATTTAATAATCATTAATTATTAATGTATTATGTATAATAAAATCAAAGTATTAATAATATTTTATTAATAATATTTGTAATGTTTATAATATTTACTATTAATAAAATATTAATAATATTTTATTAATAAATTTAATAAAGTAGTGATATTTATTAATGATTATTAATAAAGTAGTATTAATAAAACGTTTCCTTATATTCGACCTGGAATCGATGCAACCTGTAATAGTGAATGGGAAAGCGATCTCTCTGAGTCAAATAGGTTCTTTTGCAGCGTTCATCAATCCAAGGATACGTTGGCTATGATTTCCGCGCTCTCTCGCGTAGTCTGTGGACATGTCCTTCATCCCATGGATTAGCTTTTAATTTCTTGCCAAACTCGGATTCAAGCATCCTAGCAGTCATGGCTCCGGTTATTGTGATCAATTCTGCCAGCACATTCTGCCCCAGCCCGCAGCAATGGCCTTGCCCACCACACTGTTATAGTCTTCCACCCTCGGACAGCCAGAAAATGAAGAGCTCATCCAATATGAGCTCACCTCCCGCGCTCTTCACCTGTCCACACCATAAACGTGGCATCAGAGTGCACGTGCATTAAAAAAAAGCTTGCTCCAATATGATACACGAGATCAGTGGCAATAGAGATGAGCTCCCAATATGATCCGTGACAATGAACATGTGGCAGTTTCTGGTAATAATTCAAACGTGGCAAGAAAAATGTGTGACAATGAATATGAGAAAGTTTTTGGTAATAATTTAAACGTGGCAAGAAAAATGTTGTATAGATATGGCAATTATATGGTTGGATAGTAATTTCTTAATATGATTAGGTCAATGTGAAAAAGTAAATAGATTAACAAATGTATTTAATAATATTAGGAAATTATGAGCATTGAATTCTCATTCATTGAATTGGAAGGACGACGAAGAATATACTGTCATCTTTAAATTTTAAATGCTGACTACAAAATTGGAATTAAAATTTGTAATTAAAAGCTTCATTAATTCTTATTCATGGAATATACTATCATCTTTAAATTTTAAATACTGACCACATGATTAGAATTAGAATTTGTAATTAAAAGCTTCATTAACTCATCAATTCCATTTCCATTCCAATAGGTGAACGCCTATCAACATAATTAACATCTTTCCCGCGCATAGAATAGGATCTTTTACGAGATTTATTAAAATTAACATGATCTATACATCACCGATCCAGAAAACCTATCCTTTAGCTAGATAACTTTTCCAGGGATATTCATTTCTTCTCACATCTGCCTGTACGCGACTGATATCTGCTCGAGCCGTTGGACGAAATCATGGATGTAACTCTGCTGGCGTCCAGTATTGGTGAGTATAATATCGCGGGCCTCCGACACCTTTGATCTCAACTTTTTCCCCTCCTCCCCCGCCATCACCATTCTCAGTGCTGTAGCTATGTTTTCGCTCAGAAAAGAACCATCGTCTCCCCTCTCAACCTCGATCCCCGCCTTCAATTCGGCCGCTATTTGCCGGGCATTCAAGCTCTGATCAAGCTTTACAGGAAGGAGGACGAGCGGCACTCCGAAGCTTAGCGCCTCCATGGCGGAGCTCCACCCGCCGTGGCTCAGATACCCACCCACAGACCGGTGCGAGACGATCCGAACCTGCGGCACCCAGCCCCGGACGACCAGACCCCGGTCCCGTGTTCGAATCTCGAACCCCTCGGGAAGGAGCTCCCGGGGATCTTCCCGGGCGTTGTCCAAGAACTGCGGAGCACGCAGCGACCAGAGGAACGGGAGCCCGCTCGCCTCCAACCCCAGCGCCAGCTCGTGGGCTTGCTCTCTTGACAGAAACGTCTCGCTACCAAACGACACAAACACAACAGTGGACGGCCTCTGTCGGTCCAGCCATTCCAGCAGATCGGAGCCCTGGCGGCTGTCCTCGTCCGGCTTAGAGGCGGGCATGAGCGGGCCGACAGAGAGCACAGGAACTCCGATAGCGCCCTGGAAATAACGAATATACTTATCTTCCTCTTCAAAGCAGGATTTCATGGCCACCGCCACGCATCCTTGCAGGCATTTAGCCAGACGATAGGTCGGAGCAACATGCCCAGCTATTCCTTTGAACATAACTAACACATCCCGCGCTTCGTACAGCCTGAACGAGATCTCCGAACACGGAAATCCGCACGGCGGTATCGCCAGCTCCTCGGCAGTTATTTCCCGGTTCGATAATCTGGAAGGATGGAAAACATAGCCGCAGGTTGCCGGCGAATAGACCGAGAAATAAACGGCCGGTACGCGCATCTCAGCAGCGGCGCTCTGCGTCCAATACTGCGCGAAGTCATGAACGACGTAATCTGGTGACAGTTGCCCGAGGAGGGTTCGGAACGGCTTCTCCATGCCATCTATGGCTTTCTGCAGCGGAAACGCCATTTCTACCGGGATGTCTGCCGTGCATTCCGCCCCCGGAGTCAGGCCTTCCGTGGGCGGTAATGGCAGTTCCAGCAAATCGATCCGGCCCGGCCAGTTGTGAAGTTGTAACGACGGCCTGATTCTGGAGATGTTAATGGGCGTGGAGAGAAAGGAAACTGTGTGACCGTGGATTGCAAGAGCCTTTGAGAGCTCTAGAAAGGGATTTATGTGGCCCTGTGCCAGCCATGGAAACAGCAGAAAATGAAGCTTTTTCTTTCCAATCTGGCTATCCATCATCCCACGAGTATTTTCTATTTTCCTTGAATCGTATGTAGATTCAAAGGCTGAACACACTATATCATCTACAATTTCTATCTCTATCTCTTCATCGAAGAAAAAATAAAGAAGACTAAATACAGCGTTTTTTTTTCAAGTCCTGTGGAGGGTCCAATACGCCCACAAATATGGACTCTGTCATTTCATACACATCTAATTCCACGCAGATCATTCTTATCTTTTTCCGCTCCGTACAAATAAAACTATGGACTGGTTGTAACATACAAATAAAACTATGGATTCTAGTTTGGAGGAGGGATCCAATAGCCCACAAATATGGATTCCGTGATGTCATATAGATCTAATTCTAAACCAAACCCCACACAAATCAAGTAATCGACCGGCTAGAAACTTCTTACTTCTTATTATCACAGTAATCAGCGACTTGAAAATTGTTAATATTAAACTGAACAGATCTAATGCATGGAAATGTTCCCACGCTACCTGTAATTTAAATGTATCACGTAACTACATAGAGCACAGTGGAGTTCGGTGGGTCTGTGTGTCTTTAATGTAATCGACGCGTAGAGCACACGTGGTGAGTTTGGTGTAATTTGACTGTTCGGTGGGTTATTTGAGATAGACTTGGAATAAAGTCACGTGGAACTTTTCAGTTGGCAGGTTACTTCAAACTCTATTACATCAAATGTTAGGGTTAACATTTAGGACAAGTTTGCCGACTTAATCTGAACGTCTACTTACATTTTTATTAATTTTTTTATTTTTATCTATATATATTTTTTTGGTGAAATTATCATTTTTTTTATTATTTAAATTGTATTTTTGAATGCATAAATAAATATAGCAAAAAAAATCTTTAAAACATTTAAATTATACAGATTCAATAATTTAAATATAAAACTTCATAAATTTTTTACTAAATTTTATTAAAATTTGATAGGAAAATATCCCTTTAAAAACTCCAAAAACCATGTTTTTTTAGTTCCTAACTATGATTAAATTTGTATGATGGTAAAACTGTAAAGTTTATTTTTATGAAGTCTTTTTAGAAAAATATGTTATTCAAAATTTATAAAAATGCATAATTTATTAAGATGAATTCTTTTTAGAAAAATATCTTATCCAAAATTATAAAAATTAAGAATTTAATAAATCAATAATATCTCTTTTTAAAATATTAACTATTTGTTTTTTAATAATTTTTAAATATTGATTTAAATTGATATAATGACTAAATTATTTTTCAATAGTAACTTTTTTTTTTAAATATTAATTATTTAATTTTTAATAATTTATTAAATATTAATTTGAATTGATATAATCAATAAATTATTTATTAAAATTACATGAAGTTTCATTGTTACTAAACTAACACATGGGCATCACACATGGGCATCCATAGTGGATGGTGAAATATAAATCTATAAAAATCACAATCAATTAGAAAGTTGCTCCTAATGTTGATGTCGTGTACAAATGTCTCCATATTCACAAGTCCATCTTAAAATATGTATAAAAAAAAACCCTAATTTTCAAGTATGCAAAATACATAAGACATATAATGAAAAAACCTAAATTTCTAATATGTAAAATACATGATAGAAAAATTAATTTAGTA
The DNA here is from genome assembly GCA_000966675.3 of Picea glauca. Classification (NCBI taxonomy): domain Eukaryota; kingdom Viridiplantae; phylum Streptophyta; class Pinopsida; order Pinales; family Pinaceae; genus Picea; species Picea glauca. Next base: position 38,347 of record JZKD02S1696951.1, read on the forward strand.
TAATTTTTTCAATAATATAACCACCAATATCACCTATAATGGCTAACTTATCAAAATTAAGCCTAACTGTCATCCATCTTTGACCTAAGTAGACTCCATCCTTCAAGGGAAAGGACAAATTCTTTCCCTAGGTACATGGCTTTTATCAAACAATCTTGATATAGGTTTTATTGAAGGAAATTATCATTTTCAACTTTTTTAGACGATATGAAATTAATATTCCCTGGTTAGGGTTTCATAAGTGATAACAGTACATAGTAACATTCAGAGGAAAGCTACATTCCAATCCAGAGAAGGAAACACAAACAAAGGAAATCAAGAATACAATGAAGGGAAAGTAGGATATTAATTGGTAACCAAACGTTCTACCTGATCGGCCTCTATCTTGTTTTTCTCCTACTCAAATTGGTGTCCGCGATTGCTCAGGCCGCTTTAGATATATGAGTTCAGCGATGATTGCCTCTTGATAATATTCCATACATTTTATTCTTGCTTCATAGGCCAAAACCCATCATGTCTCCGGTCTGTACCTTATAGTTGTTTTTCAAATCGGGTCTACACAAATAGTTGATCTCTACTTACACAAATAGTTGATCTCTACTTATGATCATAAGGCTACCGTATTGATGAAGGGATGAAAATAGTGTACAAAGATGAAGAGGTGATTATCATTCCAATACGTTATGGGTAATTCTCTACAAAGTTGTTGAAAAGAAATCAGATGTTCAAAGAAGTTCCCTTCACTAATTTGAAGGGATAATCTAAAAACTAAATCTCTCATAAAATGGAAAACCTAAAAACTAAATACACGTCATAGCATGCAAAATTTAAAAATTAAATCATTGACAGCATAGAAAACCTAAAAACTAAATCTGTGATAGAATCAAATTGCATTACTTAAAAATTATATTTTAATGAAATAATTACATATATTTGAAAAAGATAGTGAATGCAAAAACCTAAAAACTAAATCTGTGATAGAATCGAAATTGCATTACTTAAAAATTATAATTTAATGAAATAATTCCATATATTTAAAAAAGATAGTGAATGCATGCATGAGGGCCAACCATTGATGGCAAGTAGGTTTATGGCCAACTTGCCTTCAATGGTTGCCTGCATGCTTGGAAAACTTAAAACTTAAATTTGTCATAACATCTCAAATAACCTGTAAATTTTAATGGAAGGAAACTAATTGCAGGAATGTTTCCTCGTCTTGTTTGATTCTTTGCTCTTATACCCTTCTTCCCATTCCAATATGATTTTCTATCCTTTTTGTTCCAAAAGAATCCAATAAAAATACCAATCTAGAAACTAATAGTTCTCTTGCTTGTGCTAAAAATGCATATAATTGGTGTGGAATTCTGCTACAATACTGAGATGCACACTGTACTTGCAGATATATGAACCCAAACACATAATATGAAACAGTAGAAAAGGTATAAATTCTCAATGGAAAACGACTTAATAAATGAGAAACGACTCCCAACACCTAGAGACAGGGAAGCAAAGCCATTAATCAACGAGAATATACAAATATATATATGATGGATGATCGGTTTGACGGTTGGAGTTAAACCACAACTAATTATCCATTATTCTAACTCTCCCTTTTAATGGAGAAAGGATTTACATCCACACCTAACATCTCCCTAAACAATTTGAATGTGATCTTCCCAAGAGGCCTAGTGAAAATATCAACAACATTTTCACTAGTATTACAATACATTAAAGAAATGTCATTAAAATGCATCTTTTCTCAAACAAAATGGAATTGAGTATCAACATGGTTTGTCCTGAATGATAAACTGGATTATTTCCCAACTTGATTGAGCTCTGGTTATCGCATTTGATTATCATAGATTTCTTTTGTTCTTCTCCAACATCTTGAAGTAGTATTCTCAACCAAACAACTTCACAAGTTGTTTCACACAATGCTTTATATTCTGGCTCAGTGGATGAAAAATATACACTAGTTTGCTTCTTACTACTCCATGAAATAATCCTGGATACAATGCCAAAAACATAACCTGTAGTAGATCTTTGATCATTCGGATTGCCAGGACAATCTGAATCTGAGTAACCTGTCATCTCAACATCGAATGAATGAGTATATTTAATATAATCAAGTGTGCCTTTGAGATACCTGAGTACCCCCTTTACTGCATTCCAATGGCTTTCTATAGGTTTAGCCATAAATTGACTTAACGCACTAACAGAGTATGCTATGTCAGGTTTGGTTGTAGTGAGATAGTTCATCCTTTCCACCATCTGTCTATAAATTGTATCATTTACCTCCTTTGAACCATCATCGCAGTAAAGTTTTGTGTTCTGCTGCATTAGAACACAAGAAACTTTACACTGATCCATTTTAAACCTCTTAAGTACTTCTCTGACATATTTTCCTTGAGACACACATGTTTGACCAACATTCCTCCAAACTTCAAGACCTAGGCAATAATGTAACTCACCAAGATCTTTCATTTCAAATACCTATGACATCTGCTTCTTGATTCAACTAATCAATTTTTCTGAATTTCCTGTAATAATTAAATCATGAACATATAAGGAAATGAATACAATGTGTCATTTTTCATCAAAATTGGTATACATATTTGGATCACTTTTGCTCCTCATAAAACCCTATTGAATAAAGAAGGAATATATCTTCTCATACCATGACATAGGTTCTTGTTTCAATCCATGTAATGCTTTCTTTAATTTACATACCAAATGTTCCTGGCCACTTTTCACAAACCCCTCTGGTTGAGTAAGGTAAACCTCCTCCTTTAATTCATAGTTCAAGAAAGAAGACTTTACATCTAATTGGTGAAGCTTCCAATGGTGTTTTGTAGCTAGTGCAATTAACATTATTATTGTGTTTAATTTAGCTACTGGTGCAAATGTTTCTGCATAATCAGTGCCCTCTTTCTATGAATACCCTTTTTCTACCAATTTGGATTTATATTTATCTATACTACCATCTGCTTTGAATTTAGGTTTGTATGTCCATTTACATCTTATGGGATTTTTATCTTTAGGAAAATTAGTCAATTCCCATGTTTTGTTTTTCATTATAGAGTCATATCCTTCCTCCATTGCTTCTCTCCTCTCTTCATGTTCATTAGCTTCATTAAAAATCATGGGTTCTATGACATTTGAAATATTACTCATCAGGGCATAATCTTTATATTTTTCAGGTGGATGAACCTACCATGAAGATCTTCTTAATTTGCTGGTGACTTCTTCTTCATTTTGTGAAGATTCTTCTTCACTATTAGATGTATCCATGTCACTTGGTGCCTTTTCCTGTTGCTGCTTCTCGTCTTTGACCTCCTCATATTCAAGAAGTACATGCCATCTTTCATGATTGTTGTCTTCATTGTTTCCTTCTACCTGTTCATAGAAGATTACATCTCTACTTGCAAACACTATTTGAGTATATGGATCAAACAGTTTATATGCTTTAAATTCTGAACAGTACCCTATAAAACTACATTTGATAGCTTTAACATCAAGATTCTTCCTATTCTCCTTTGGAATGTGTACAAAAGCCTTACACCCAAATATCCTCAAATTATTAACTGTTGGTTTAGAATCATACAAGGCTTCGAAAGGAGTTTTATGATCAAGACACCTTGTTGGAATTTTATTCTTTAAGTAAACAACAGTGCTAATGGCCTTCTATCATAATTCGTGCACACTCCACCAGAGTTATGTTTTTCCTTTCTACAACTCTGTTCTGCTGTGGAGTGTGGGGTATTGTAAATTGTTGTACTATTCCATGATCTTTGTAGTACTTGATGAAGTTCCCCAATGTCTTCTCTCCCCCTTGATCTAAGTGAAGGATTTTGATGGGTTTTCATGTTTGTTTCTCCACCATGTTTTTAAATTTCTTTAAGTATTAAAAAACATCACTATTTTTTTTGAGGAAATAAACCCATGTGTATCTTGTGCAGTCATCAATAAACAATAAGAAATAATAAGCACCTCCTAGCGACCTTGTCTGCATTGGTCCACAAACATCAGTGTGCACAAGTTCTAATAGATCTATTTTTCTCCTATCAGCATTAGAGGGGAATTCATCCATGTGCATCTTTCCTAATGCACAAGCTTCACAAGACACATACTCATGATTCAACATAGGGAGTCCTTCAACCATACTTTGTTTCTGTAACAACAACAAATCATGATAATTAATGTGACCATACCTTTGGTTCCAAAGAGTTTATGTAGGCATAGTCGCAGAAGTTAAAGCTTGATGATCCTTGCTAGTGAGATCAAGTTTGTATAGGCCTCCAACTCTTACTCCTGAAGCAACAATTCTGTAATGATCCTGCAAGTCCTTCACTATACAATGTGTCTTGAAGAATTCGACTTTCAAATCCTGATCTGTAATGGTGGACACAGAAATCAAGTTTTTATTTATCCCAAGGACATACACAACATTGTGAATGTGTATGAGAGTACCATTCAGAAGTGTTACTGGAATATATCCATATCCCTTGATTTGATAAGAGTGATCATTTCCAAAATAAATATGGGCACCATTATGTGTTTCTTTAAAGTTTGTATACCAAGTATTGTTACATGTCATGTGAATTGAAGCGTCAGAATCAACAAACCATGCATCAACATCATCGGTTTCAACAGACAACGCAACATTCGACCAAACAATTTGAGATCTTTTGGTTCAATATTCGGGTTTTCTTCTGCAAAGTGTCCTGAATGTTTTCTATTTTTATGCCTAGCCTCATCATCATTTTTCTTCTTATAACACTCTCTCGCAAGATGCTCAGTCCTACGACAACAAAAACACTTAGGTTCATTTCTATTTGAGGACATATCTTGATTTTTATTTGGATTCCTCTGAAATGAACTTCCTCCTCTGCCTCCTTCTTGTGGTTTCCATTTAGGGAATCTCTTTTTTGTCCATAGTACTAAGTCTGAATTCTGAGGCTTCATATTCGTTTGCCTCTCTTCCTCTTGTAACAATATACCTATAAGTTCGTCAAAAGTGGGAGCTTTATCCCTCGCAACAAGGAATGTTATAAACATACATTTTATAGTCCTCTACCATTCCATTTAGAGAAATTGTTACAAGATCAGTGTTTGACACTTTTTTTCCTATATATCCCAATTTATCTTTCATTTATTTAATTCGACCAAGAAAAGGACTAACATAATCATTTATATCCATTTTAATACTTAGCAATTTACTCTTTAGAAAAATAATGCAATTCATATTATTAGTTTGATATAGATCTTTAAGTGCTTGACACGTTTCACCAGAACTCTTAGAATCTCTAATATGAGAAATTATTCTATCTTTAACGTACATTCTCAACAATACCTTGGCTTTGTTGTCTCACTTATCCTAGTCTATGATTAACTCTTAGAATCTCTAATATGAGAAATTATTCTATCTTTAACAGACATTCTCAACAATACATTGGCTTTGTTCTCTCGCTTATCCTAGTCTATGATTGTTGCATTGTCGCACCTGCAGTACATCGGGTTGCGCTTCATCTCCTTTCGTGATCATCTATACGACATAACCTTCCATCAAAGTTTGCAACTTAAATTTAGAATTGATAAAATTAAATCTATCTAAATTTTTGGCTTCGTTGAAGTAGGTTTCTGCCAATGGATTCACCATCCTACCAAACTTCTTCATGAAACAAACTCCGTGCCCTACCAATGGAAAAGCGCAACAATCCCTACCAGATCAGTCTCCCGAAATCCCCCATGCAACAACTGCAAGAAGAAACTCTCCACGCACGGTCACTAGCCTCTCCACGCAGTTACACGCAATGTATAGACAGAGCAGCAATTCCACGATTGCGTAGTCTCTGCCAGCGAGAAGAACCAGATCGGTCTCCCCGGAATCTTACACGCAGCCTTGGTCTCCCCGAAATATTACACGCAACATGGGTCTCCCTCTAAGTGTTGTATAGATAGTCTCGGATACCAACAGGGATGCTCCGACCTACAGGTGCAGGACGCTTCGACTTCGCAGAAGTCTCGTGTGGGCTCCTCACTCAAGATCCGTCTGCCTCTCACAATCTCCCAGTGGCTCTAATACCAACTTAATAAATGAGAAACGACTCCCAACACCTGGAGACAGGGAAGAAAAGTCGAGCTTGTTCCAAATTAATCGAAAAGTCGAGCTTGTTCTAAATTAATCAACGAGAATATACAAATATATATATATGACAGATGCTCGGTTTGAAACGGTTTAAGATGATTGGAAACGGTTGGAGATGAACCGCAACTAATTCTCCATTATTCTATCTAAACGTGGAATCAAGCACCTCCCTCCCAGAAATTTAATTTACTTAAATTTAATAATTTGAAATTGGAAAAAGCCAACTCAAATTTAATAACTTTAACTTTGTTTAAATTTAATAACTTTATTTAAATTTATTTGAACCGACTGCCTGTAAATAAATTTAACACGTCCCTGCGAGTAAATAAATTTAATAACTTTATTTTACAACGGAGGTAAATAAATTTAATAACTTTATTGTACAATGTAATGATGCCCATATTCTATTTAAATTGGAAAAAACAACAAACGTAGCAATTTCTAGTAATGAGGTTGAGTTAGTGTCTCTGGTAAAATTATGAACAGTAAATTTGATCAAGAATATGCCAACATCTTCAATTTCAAAAGTTATGCATAGTAAATCTGATCAAAAATATGTCAACATCTTCAATTCCTAGCCATCAAATTAGGGTTTTAGATTAAAAGGTCATTAATTGTGCCCATTTTCCCAATGGCATTACAATTTTATGGGTTGCCAAATATTTGGATGGAGTTGGATAGATCTGGCTAGCCTTACTTCACTGCTAATTATATAAATAGCAAGCAAGCTCATTACTCTACCTTCTCTAAGTTCTTGAGAGCCTATCTTTCCCATCTTTCTTTGTTTCTATATAGTTTTTATGTTGACAAACTGAAAGACTCTTTTTCCATCCTAAGAACTGATTCCTAATCAATAATGAATGAAGATGACATCCTAAGCCCTGATTCCTAATCAATAATGAATGGAAATGATTTCTCAAGCAGTATCTAAACATTCTACTTTGGAAACATTTGTCCGAAATCCAGCAAGAAATTGTTAGATCTAAAAATTTGAGTGATTATTTTTGTATAATGTCAATATTCCAGAAGTTTTTCAGCATGCTGAATCCATTTCTACATTCAGAAATGGATTTTTAACATTAAAAAATAATGATTTATTACAGATTTATGTTACTTGATTCTGCTAAAAACACCCTTTCATAAAAAAAATAAAAAAGTTAAACAATGAATCATTGAGAAACTGATTCAGTCCACTAGTCATTTATAAATCGTATATTATATTTCTGATTAAAAGTTAATTAATCTGAAAGTTTTCTTAAAAAAAAAAAATAGTAAAATCGGAATGGTCGAATTACATTACTGGTCGGAACTCTAGAACTACATTACTGGTTCGATACGAACATTTCCGTGTAATTCGATGTGTTTACTGTGATGTTAATGATTTTGAACACTTTCTAGCTTAGCTGATAATTGCCATAAAAAAACAAATAAGATGATGGAAAACAAGCCGTACGTTAACTGGTTGTTGGGTTCAGTCTTATTTATTTCATCGATCAAGAGATAGAAATGGCAGATTGAATGGAGTATTCATCATCCGCCATTTAGATTTTCTACGATCCAGGAAAACAGAAAATCCTCGTGGGATGATGGATAACCAGATTGAAAATAAGAAGCTTCACTTTCTGTTGTTTCTGGGATTTGGCAGCGAGACGTTTCTGATGAGAGAACAAGCCCCCAAATTGAAGGCGGGGATCGAGATTCAGAGGGGAGGCAATGGCTCTTTTCTCAGCGAAAACATAGTTACAACACTGAGAATGGTAATGGTGGGAGAGGAGAGCAAGAAGTTGAGATCAAAGGCGGCGGAGGCCCGTAATATTTTACTCTCCAATACTCAACGCCAACAGAGTTACATCCACGACTTCATCCAACAGCTCGAATAGATAGCAACAGATAGCTGTAGAGTACAAGCAAAAAAAATTGAATATTTTCACAGAGCAGTAAGGTAAGCACATGTTAAAAGAATTGAATATTCTTGGAACAGTTATCTAGCCAGAGGATTTCTGGATCGGTGATGCATAAGACTATGTTAATGTTAATTAGTTGCATAAACTATCGGTAATCTTATTCTCGGTGGGAGAGATGTAGTGTGTGGCATTTTGACTTTTATAAAATAATTGATGAAGAAGTTAAAATTTTAACAAAAATTTAAAATAAGAATAGATTCATTTTGGCTGTATAGATTCATCTGGAGTCCAAATTTATGTTATTGAAAGCATAGAGCATAAGTTAATATATTATTTTAAGTAGATTAGCGTACCCGTATTTAAATTATTTTTGTGCAATTTTTTTTTTCTTTTAAATTCATAATATCCACACAATTATTGTCATTTTACATAAATAAAAACATTTTAATAAAATTCAATAAAAGATTGTTATTTTACATAAATAAAAACATTTTAATAAAATTCAATAAAGTAAATATATTTTTCTTCCATTTATTTGATATTGTTCAAAAGTATTAAAGTATCATTGAAAACATAAATCTATTTGCCCAATGGAAAATGTTTTATAGCTTTTATTTGTTTCCATACATCATAAATAGTTTTTCAATCTACTTCATTTAGTGTATAAGGTGTACTAAGAGAAATAAACATTAACATATTCAGTGTCTCCAATGAAAGTCTTGATCTATCATCATTGCAATATAAGCCTTATTGTTGATGTCAAACATGGAGCTAATTTATTTCAAAAGTATTAAAATAATTTCTCAAAAATCAATCATAATACAAATAGTATAATCAATTCATAGTTTGATTAATGACAACAACATTTAGAAACCCACAACTCATATATAACCAAAATGTAGGATATATGACATTCCTATGCAAATTAGAAGACAAATGCATGTTCAAATTCTTGCTAAGAGGCTGAGTTATAGTATCCAAAATTTTATGCATGTGCCCAAAGAAGCAAGTGCATCCCAAAATAAATGTAGGTCTAGTAAGATGGTTTGGACATTGAGAAAGGTAGAAGGTCAACAAGCTCTATATACCATACATAAATAGAATGACAGACTATGTTAGGGGTGAAATCATGAAGATGGATAACACTTTTGCTTGTTTTATGAGAAAAAAAACTATATTTTCACAAGTTCTTCAACTTCCGGCATACAAAAGTATTTCTTTTATGTAGAATTTCACTTTACAGTAAAAACAAAACTTGTGAAGATTTTTGTTAGTTTTCCAATGACTAATTTTCAATTTTTTTTTTATCAAGATTTGATATGTCAATTTGATAATTGTTTAATAGTATGTTCCTTAAACATGAAAGGAATGATAATGAGTTATTTTTTCCCACAACAATGTATTTATTATTACACTTATGTTTTTAAGAAACAAAATATACTGCAACAATCTACAAAGACTCTATTTATTATGACTATAATTTTCAATCTAACGGATGAATATTATAATTTCTAGATTTTTTTGAAGTTGACCAAACTGAAAACGTTGCAGATTTTAAACACTTGTTTTTCTACACCTTGTATCTATCTTAATTTTTACTTAAAAGAAAAATCTAAATATACCCTTTTGAAAATAACAGTTTAAGGATTACGAATATAATTTTTTTCTAAATTTTTCACTGTATATTTTTAGAGATACGAACAGATATGAACTCATATATGAGATACAAAAAGATATGACAGATAGATATGACAGACAAATTTAACACAATTCATTGGATGGACAAACATATATGAGCTCGGGGATAGGGATTTCAAAGAATTTCTATTACTGATTGCAGTTGTATTATTTTCTTTCTTTATTTCTTCCCTATGTTCCATAAGCTTAATTGGAGGATCGATATCGATACATGATGGTTTTCTAGAGCACCTAAAAAAAGTTTTGAATCATATTTTTGGTTTTTGTTGAATAAAGTAATTGATGTTTGTTTAAGTTTTTATTGGAAAAACAATTTATATGTTGAAAGATAAATTTTGAGCATTTTTTCGAGATGAAGTCTTTGTTGAAAATATCTTTTACATATAACTATAAAAGTCATGAGAAACAAAAGTTTGCGCAAGAGAAAATTTGATCGCATTCGAGATGATACTCACCAAAACTAACAAAGGAAAGAACATTATTGGAGAAAGAAATGAGAACATGCAAATATTGAAGAAAGAAACAATGATAATGTAAATAGAGATTTTCAACAAGAAGTTCAACCACGCATGCATGCACATATGATGCTCGAGCACACGACACACATTTGGACTGTATTAAAAAAATATAGAATTCAAATTTAAAATATTGTAAATAATATAATTGATTGTAATTACGATTTGATGTTTTTCAAAAAACATAAATATATTTGTCTCATAATGTCGAAGAAGACATTGAAACCGAAATTGAAGCAGAAGACATTGAAACAGAAATTGAAGCAGAAGACGAATTGCATATAGGTATGTACATAAATTTAGATAATATAAAATTAACACTTGTATATATAGTTTAGTGAATTTGTGTTTGGGTTTTGTTTTTTAATATAAACTTTAAATTGAAATATGTTGGAGAATCTATCAACATTGATGATGAAATATTAGAAAATGTTGATATTGACAAATTTGGGAAGAAAAAACCTAAACATTATATAAGATATCGAAGTAAGAATATGTATAATACTTTTTTCAAAGATGAATCAGTAACAGTACAAGCTCAACTTTTACTCTATCTAATGAAGTCAATAAAGTTAAAAGAAGATACATCATTATTGGGTATTCAAAAGTTGACAAATGATAGAAAGGGGAAACATGATGTCTTTGACAATATAACTAGTGTATTAAAAACTTTTGGAAAATCTCGAAAAAAATATGTCAGTGTTGCATGTAGAGTGATACAAACAACAGTTGTTTCATCTAGCAATATAAAAGATCGTTTGACAAAACACATGGAAAAAACGATGTGAATGTCAAGAAACACATTGCACAAACATAGAAAATTTTGATTGCAAAAATATGAAAATGATGAACTGGCTTGTTGGACAGTGATTTCTAGACAACCCTACAAAGATAGACTTGCATAAAATGCTAAATAATTGGCCCGTAATTGGTGGTTGGAATAATCTCGTGTTTCACCACATACAAGGAATGTGTTGCAACAAAGAATAGCATGAAAAAAATATGAAGAACATCCAAAACATATATTGCCAATGACACAAATATAATTGTTCAATAAGTTCAAAGAAAAACACAAAGAAGTTAAAATTTTCATTAATACATTTGTGCAACAAAAACCATGGTTTGTTAGAGCCATCATTGTTCATGACACTTGTTGTTTTCGTTATCATGTGGAATTTGAGTTGTGTTACGAAACGTTTTTGGATTTTAGTAAAACTTGATGGCCAGGATCACCTCCTCCTTCCACATTCCGTGTTTTTATATCTAAAATTCTATGTGAAAGAGAAGATGGTGATTTATTTTACAAAAACAAATGTGTTGGTGTAAATAAATGTGATCTTTGTGGAAATCTAAGTTTGTTTCATTCAAAGTATCATATTGATATAAATGATCAGTCATTTTCTAATATAACAATCAATTGGAAGAGATATGAATATATCAACAAAACGACTCCACATTCTTTAAATGTTATTTCCAAAAGGATTGGTTTGAAGGTAGATAAAATCTGTGTGATAGATTTTTTGAAAAAGTTTGAGGAAGAAATTTATAAATATACCAAACATTCACATAGAGCTCGATTGCAAGATCCACAATTCAAACAATTCCGTGAAGTGTTTTAACGATGGATGCTTTTTTCTGTAGTTGATTTTGTAGAGAATTACACATTCGCTGCACAAAAATAAATACAGAGTGAATATTATCATTCTGATCAAGTCACAATATTTGTCCACGTTCTATATGGACATGCTCAACGGATTCTTGATAACATAGAAAGCACCAACGACAATCAACATGTTATTAAAGAATATCACTTTTATATAAGTGATGATCGATCACACGACATACATTATGTATAACACTATTTTAATGAATTTTATGATTTATTGAAAGAACGTCTCTTCATCACCATCAAAGTTCAAAACATCTCTTCACTCAAAGAAATCTGAATGCCAGGAAAAGGCGATGGTGTAAGTTTTGAGTGAGTACGATTTTGGGTATTCCGTACATCAAGGGAAAGGAAAATATGGTCGCAGATGGCTTGGGTAGGAGACCACGTATCTTCTCCTTGGTACCCTTAAAGGTCAATCTGAGGGAATAAATGTTGACACAACTCCAAGGAGACAGTTGTTATTTAAGAGTGCTCATTTTATTCGGGTTATAGACACTTACGATGTCATTGAGGTGGCACGTGGGTTTGTAAGTGGGGTAATCCATTTGCACGGGATACCTAAGAAGATCATTTCAGATAGGGACTCCAGATTCACGTCTAGATTTTGGACAAGTTTACAGTCAGAGTTGGGGACTCAGTTGAACTTAAGCACAACTTATCATCCTGAAATAGATGGGAAAACAGAGAGAGTAAATCAAGTTATGGAAGACATGCTTAGGATGTATGTAATGGATAATCAAAACCAGTGGGACAAGTATAGTCCAGGATCTGCTACTTGGGAAGATGTTGAGACACTAC
>JZKD02S1696951.1:96594-112950 GCA_000966675.3 Picea glauca
AGATAAAATATTAAAGGAGGGATAAGGGACATGCACGGGGGTGGTTGAAGAAGTAATTGCATGAGTCGGTGAAGGAGGAATAAGGGAGGAAGGGAGGTTTATGTGAGGGGCATTCGAGATTGGATGGAGGATGGATTCTGGAGGACGTTTGGACTTGTGGCAAGTAGAGAGTTTCTGGCTGTGGCTTTTGATCAGTTGAGGCACCGAGTTGCTGGACGTTTTGGGCACGGAGGCTAGGATATCCATAGATATCCTAGAGCTAGGTAGTTTTCCTAGTTGGCAGGGAGGACAACAGTTTTGGGAAGTTATTCTTTGATTGTGGCTGGTTGATCTGTGTATCAGGTAGCAGCAAGGCAACAACAAGGAAGCAAGGCAACATAAATTATCATCAGAACCAGGTATTTGTTAAGTTATGTATTTATTTCATTCTGCCATGCAATCATTATTCATTGATAAATCTAAGTTACTGAAGTTGCTGTTATAAAATCAATATTATGCTATGAAGTTATTGTCTCAGTTTCTTTCATAAACCGCTTATGAAACTTAATGATGTTTATAAATATTTGGTTGTTACATCCTCTTTTATCTTTTTCCATACAGTGCGAGTAAAAGGGTAATAAATGAAAAGATGAGTTCTAGATTCCCCATTCCCTTTGCAAAGATGACAAAATACAGGCCCAACCCATCCTCTCTTTTGAAGGTTATTCCATGTAAGTAATTTGTCTTCAATGAGCAACCATTCATATAATTTAATCTTTATTGGGAAATCCCATCCCCACAAAGTGCTCCTCCATCCTCACATTTTGTTTTTCCACAACTTGGCTACAAGAGCATTGTAATTTTTTTTTGTTATTATCAATCTAGAACTATCACCACCAGTGCATCTTAACTAATCATGTATGTCAGAAATAGAGATACCAGCTACAATCAAGCTTGTCCTGTATTGATCCCAAGAAAAAGCGTGGTAACCTTCCAAACCCATCTCTGTACTAACAATCCAATTGGAGAAGATCGATCCCTGCATAGGCACACAACTAGCATGAAAAAGAAAAAACACATTTTTGTTATTTAAAACAATAATTAACTCAACAATAAGAATGTAATCCTTCTCCATGCCCAAAATTTCATCATTTCCAACAATGATGGAATCGACCGCACCCGTTTTCCATGCGAGCCAATGCGCAATCAAAGGTAAAGAGTTTAGAAGGTTTCCAAGTTTGGGAGCCAAAGGACATGATTGTCAAAGATGAACATAGCCAATTCGACACAAATATATGGGGAAAGTATTTGTATTTTAATACCATCTTCCATATGCCTCGATGCATCAATCTGTGCCACAAACATTTTGTAGCCAAAGCCCTCGAAAAATAGTAGATGTTTCTTAGTCGCCATCTGCCAAAAAACTTGGGTTTTTCAATGGTCTCCCAATTACATAAGTGAAGGGTTGAAGCTTGTTTGTTTCCAGACTAGAGATAGGAGAAAACTAGTTTACGAATCATGTTCAGGACTGAAGCCGAGATGTGTGCCAAGGACATCCAATAAAACGGTTGGCTTTCGAGCACCACTTTAATCAAAATGAATATTCCTCCCAAGGAAAAAAAATGATTACACCAATGACGGATACGATTCTCATATTTCAACAATAGCCACTGCCAATCCTCCATCCTGTAACTACCCATCTTTAAAAAAAAGACCAAATAATTAAACCCGACTGAAAGGCTCAGAAATCTAAAATGAAATAGTGATTTAAACTCGTCTAGAAGAACCTATTGGACACCAAAGTGTAAAAAGTTGGATTTGTTAACATTAATTGTCCATCCAGTTGCACCACAAAAATAAATTAAGAGTGTGTGAATCTCTTGCCACTCAGAAAAGGAAGCTTTGGATAGAATAAGCACATCATCCACAAAGAGAAGATGGATAATCTTAACCATCCTACAAACCTTTATTCCAGTCAGCTTCCCTTAAGATTCACTTTTTTTAAGAGAGAGGTTCAATCCCTCCATCACTAAAATAAACAAAAGAGGAGACAATGGGAAACCCTATCACAATCCTCTATCACTATTGAAAAAATGTGTGGCCTCCCCATTGATCATAATGGCATATTTTGTTGAGGCTACACATCCCTTAATCCAGTTTGTCATTAGATGTCCAAAGCCACATTGAATAAGCATAAGCCTTAGATAATCCCATTTAGTACAATCATATGCCTTTTTTAAATCCAGTTTCAAAATGATAGATTGAAGTTTTTTTTTCCTTGATACTGTGAAGGCACTCCTGTGATATCCCAATAGCATATAGAATCTTCCTTCCCTTGAGGAAGCCCAACTGTTCTTCATACAAACTACGAGAGAGAATTGGTATGATTCTCCTCGCTATCACCTTTGTAATAATCTTATAACATAAATTGCATAGAGCTATGGGGACAAATTTCAGGAAGGATGTACGATGATTGGTTTTTGGAATCATGGCTATGAAGGTAGAATTAATCAGTCGGTAAACTTCGACACGAATTTGGGTTTCCTCCACCACATCAGGTAAATATGGACCAATCATATCAAAGAAGTGAAGGAAGAATTCTATAGTCCACCCATCAGGGCCTAGACTCTTATCCTTGGAAAAACCTTTAAGAACATCTAAAACTTACAAGTGTACATGGCTTCTCAAGAGAAGTGACTTCGTCCTCCAAAACAAGCTTTTGATACAAGTGAACAGTATCCATTTGATCACACAAATTAAACTGTCTTGTGTCTGGGAAAAGGGATTTGAAGTAGGAAACTGCTTCATCTTTAATAACATATTGACCTAAATGAACACAACCATCTTCATCAGTAATGTCCCAAAGGTGTTTTTTATAACTCCTATAGCTCGCAAATCTGTGAAATTGTTTTGTATTATTGTCACCACTCTTAATCTAAATAGCCCTACTCTTTTTCCTCCAATGTTATTCTTTTGCCAATAGAAATTTGTTATGCTCTGCCTCCAATGACAAAAACCGTTGATCAAAATCATCATTAATAAATCCTTTAAATTTCTGAGCATAGAGCAGTTCCAAATCAGCTTCCAGTTTTTAATATAATCTTGTTCCCGAATAAATTTCTCTTTCGACCATAATTTTACTCTTTTTTTAAGAAGAGAAAGATTCTCAACTAATATTCTTTGATCCCCTTTGACTTGGTGAAACTGAGCATCATTACAAAATTCACTAGCTAAATTAGCGAAAGAGTCCTCACATAACCAAGCAAAATTAAACTTAAAGAGATGAGCTGTCGTCGAAAGGCCAATATCCAATTGAAGAATAATTGGAGCATGATCATATATGTATGGGAATTCCAACCATGATATATATCTCATAGATGGACCTATTAAATCCTCCACCACCAAAAATATATCATGCATTTTAGCAATACTGAAATCCCTTGAGCTACCATTACGCCATGTTAGTGCTAGCTATGCTGGAGCCACATCCACCAATGAGGAATTGCCAAACAAGTCCCTGAAAAAGACTGCCAGAGGATCGGTCAAGGCTGCCAAACCCCAGATCAAATCTGATTTGAAGGTGAAGCTCATATCCCCTGCCATAATCAGATCAACATGAGCTAATAGACCCTTCTCTTCCATTTTTTTCCAAAAAATATTTCGGTCTGTGCAAGGAACATAAACATTCAGAATTGTGAGCTTCCTTTTATCTACTACACTGGAAACTATCAGGAGAATACCACCACAAGTGAGGACAGGAGAAAAAACAAAACAATTTGGGTCCCATGACATGAGAAGGCCCCCAGAATTTCCAACAGAGCTTACTGCACAAGACATCCAATCTGGCCTAAGAGAAAACATGAAGTCCCTAGCCTTCTCCTCATTCGTTAAGGTCTCTTGTAAAAAAATAATAGTGGGTGAAGTCTTCGAGAGAAGCCTTCGCATATAGGCCTTTTTTAGGGGACCTCCTACCCCTCTGATGTTAAGAGAGAAGAATCATGATTTTTCCCCTGCGAGGGATTTTATGCCTCTAAGCGCCCCCTGATCAATACTAGTTGGATGTTGATTTTCCGAAAAGGAAAGGTTTGTGCCTGGTTTTTTGCATGAAATTATAGTATTAATAAGGGATAACTCAAGTCCCAAACCCCGTGAGCATGCAAGGTCCTTTCCAGACTGGTATTTTGAACTACCAGAGACTGTAGCCACATCTTTGGGCCCCCCGAAACCACAACAAATTTCTCTAAGTAAGACAAGATAGGGACAAGACTAGTAAAGTCCCTATAGGATGGTACCAAGTTTGATAACATCTTATCCAATGAGTGCTCACTAGTTGCAGGTTCTCCATAACCAGGTAAAAGAGGTGACCCTTTCGCCGATAAAATCTTAGGAATTATCAGGATAATCACATCACAAGGGTCAGCAGTGGTAGTAGAGGGAACAAAATGATCAAACAATAAAACATGAGTAACTAACATTGTCTCATGAATGGGGGTTAAAACCTCTAAAGAAGTATCAAGTGCCACAGTCTTGACAAACACCTCATTTACAGTAGACTCCAATGAATAAAAAGAATCAAGATGATCTCTTTCCCATCCAGATAAAGTACAATATAAGGAAGAAACGTAGTGTCACAAATTACCAACAAAGGTATTAATCGAAGAAGAAGGATTGTCTAGGTCCCATGCTCTCGGGAAAGTACCAAGCTCCTGTGCCTACATCTCCGAAGAGTATCCATTTTTGAAATTATCCTTCGAGGATGTCACGTCAATAGGCTCAACAAACAGATGGTGACAATCCTTCCTAATATGTCATGTTTGGCTCCATCACAAGCACCATAACTGAATCCCTCTATAATCTAATCTCTGTGTGAAAACTAGACCACGCCATTCAATTTCCAAGGACTCCAACAGTCCCCCATGTATATCAACCTCCACCAAGATTTTAGCCATTCGTGTGTCCCTAGAAAGTAACGTGTCCTCTTCTATCTTTATGAAATGACCCAAAACATTCCCAATGAACTACATTTCTTTATAATTCCATAGCTACAGTGGAAGACCCGGTAAAATAACCCATTGATAGCGAAAAACAAAATATTTTTTCGTCGAGTCAAACTTAATTCTCCATCTCTTAAGCATAAGGCTAACACCTTCAAATGCCAAAAAATTATCTAAAATCCGCGCAGTGTCTTTAGGGGCTTTGAAGAAAAAACCAACCCAACCCCTCGAAAAAGTCAATTACTCTGGTGAGTAACCTAGGATGGGTTCCCAAGTAGCTTGCATCCACTCTGTGATAGAAAGTTTGCAAAGAAAACGATAAGCCAAACTACCCACCAGAGCACACATGGCAAGTGAACAAGATTCTTCCAACCCAATGTCCATTCCCAGAACCTTTTTCCTCTTAGTTATTTTAGGATTTCATGCCCACACCGTTCGCTTATGAGTGAATCTATTCCCGAACAAGCCACTTCCTTATGACTCCAAAGGTTGTGTAAAATGGGAAGTAAATGAGCCAAACTCATTAGCTATAATACCTTTGTTGCTAGCCTCCCTAACAACACCAGTTGCACAAGAAACTTCAGTATTTAGACCAGAAACTCAGGGAACATTCTTGTAGAGGGAAGGGCATTACAAAGGTGACCAAAGAACATACTTAGGTGTAGAGAAAGATGATGGAAGAACCTCCACCAAACGAGTAGTAGGTTTATTTGAGGTCGCATTAAGTGTTCCATTACTACCTCGGTTTTTACAAAGATCGTCCACCGTAGAGAGGAATCTTGGGTGATCCTAAGGATCCTCATCTACCATTCCCATGAGGTTTCTAACCTCACAATCCTTAAATAAGTGCCACCTATTGACGCAGACCCCCTTCCCTCGGGCCAAGATCCACACAGGATCTTCACTAAAACCACACCAAGGGTTAATCCAACCCTTTGTTTGAGCCACAAAGGACTTTGGGTTTCAGGAGTTGGAGAGTCCCAATATATCTCCACAGCTCTTGCCAAATGCCGAAATGCAAATTGTCAATGAGGGTTGACCACTCCAATGCACACCACCCATTTCCACTAAATTCGACTTTTCAGGACTTAAGAAAATGACCCAACAATCGTTCCTCTTACCTTATGATTCCCCGAATTTCGAAATGCCAGAACACTGAAATGGGCTCAACGTCCCATGGAATGCGCGATCAATGGATTTTTGGGACTTTGCATACCGGGAGTTTGCGATTCCTGATTCCAACCCACTTGTATCCTCTACTTCCCAAACCCTGAAATGTCAAAGTGCCGAAAGGGCTCTTTCCAGGATTTCGCAAACCAAGAGTTTGAAACTCTCAATTCCAAATCACTGCCCTCTCGGTTTTCAAAACCCTGAAATGCCGAAACACCACTTCAAAAATACTTCGCATTTTATGACTTCGGGATTTTTCAATGCAGAGGGCCTCGACTCCTTGTCATCAGAATTTTCAGTATACCGAACCCCGAAATACTGAAATTTCACCCTTAGCAATCCTTTTCACAATTTGGGTTTTAGAGTGACCAAGGATTTTGGACTACACTCCGGACTTACGGATCTCAAATTCCCGAAATGATTTGACGGCTCAGACAGACCACTATCAATGCTCCATGTTGATTCTTGATATCAGGGTGGTGGATTCATCCAACTCCTAACCACCTCGCAGCTCCTCTGGATCCTATGGTCCTCGCTATTTTACGAGTTCTCCACGAAGAATTCTAACCACCAGATGCACTCCTCAATGAATCATGTCCAAACGACTCAGTGTTCTCCCTAATGAACTTGGCTTCTATGAGACGATTTCAACTTTCATCTCCCTTTGAACACTTCAAAGGCGTTATCTCTCCTGAGCTTCCACTTGCAAACTCAAGCCTCCTAAAAGAGCCCTGCTCGCACTCCTTGCGGAAAAATTTCAAATAACCTCTGGTTATTTGAGGTTTCTGGCCCTGTGCACTCTTTGAAACAGTGGTCCTCTCAATCTTCCTTCTGGATTTATAAAATCCAAGGATTCAATTGGCCTACGCACACCTTGTATGACACTGTGCTTCACCTACACTTCAGCTGGTGTGAGAAAAATGGTATCTCTCCTGAGATTTCTGAGATAAAAATCAGACCCTTGTCAACGCACACCTTGTGGATGTTCACTGCACTCCTTGCAGGAATTATCAGGAAGAGAAACAATTGAAACTCATTCTTCTCCTATCTCAGACTTCATTCATTCACCATGAAATCATACACACAACACAACATTGAAACAAATGCATATAGAGAAACAAAGCAACTGTAAACATACCATTCAACAAATGTAAACAGTAAGCATCATAACATGAGGAAAGTTGAGTCAAAGCTTCATATATTAACTCAAGTGCTCCTATACATGGGTTCTTCTCTATAGCTCTCTGCTACAACTCTCCATATTATGAATTATGAAGGATCATAAAGTTACAATCATACAAGGGTGAGGGTGTCTATATCCGTTTTCCCTCCTATGTTTCTAAACTGTCTAATCTAACATTTATACCTACCTACTTTACATTAACAGACTTAAATTCATAATACATCCAGCAGATGAGAGTAATCTCTCTAGATATGTTCATATCTCCAAGATGTAAATGTAAGTACGCCTTTTCCTAGCTATTACATTATTGATTTAAATTTCAAAATTTAAAACGTTTTAATAAAAACATGCTCCTTTTTCCATCTGCACGTCCAACTAATCCTTTGGTTAGGCGTGTGATTTTGGCTTTGTACGATGCTCCTGCATCATATGCCCTCGCTGAAAATTTTTCGTGAACTCCTGTTCATGAGATCTTGCACGGTCTGTCCATGCCTATGAATTTCTGCTTCATCCTCCCAACTGGCATCTTTAATTGGGTGTCCCTTCCATTTGACCAAGTATTCAAAATACTCTTTTCTCTTGGTCTTTTTGCTAACCCTTTTGTGAATTATTCTTTCCATCTATGGCTCTATAGCTACATGCATTTGTTTTTTCCATTGAATTTCTTTCTATTCCTCCTCTGCTCCTGCTTCTTCAGCTCTGTAAGGGTACAAATCTGCAACATTGAATATCAGTGAGATTCTGACCCCATCGGGTAATTCAATATCATATGCGTTTGCCCCAAATTTACTTACAACCTTGCATGGTCCAATATTTTTCATCTTCATCTTATTATATGTTCCCCTTGGGAACCTTTCCTTCCTCAGATGCGCATGAATCAGATCACCAAATTCAAATTGAAGTTCTCGCCTGTGTTGATATGCTCTCCTCTTGTATTCCTGACTTGAACTCTACAATCGCTCCTTAACTCGACTGTGAAGATCCTTCATTCCTTCTGCAAAGTCCTCTACACTAGCACTTATGAATTCATCTTGATCTGCCTCTTTCAATTCAGAAACTCCTCTTGGCTGCATTCCATATACAATCTGGAATGGACTCTTCCATGTGCTTCTATTGAGTGAATCATTGTAAGAGAATTCCACCTGTGGCAGAATGCGATACCATTGATTGTGGTGTTCAGTCACTAAGATTCTTAACAAATATCCCAAGCTCTTGTTCACGACCTCTGTCTGTCCATCTATTTGAGGATGATATGTTGAGCTAAAAGACAAACTTGTCCCCAACTTCTTCCATAAGGTCCTCCATAAATGCCTTATGAACTTGGTATATCGATCAGACATGATACTCTTTGGCAAGTCGTGAAGTTTGATGACTTCATTGAAAAGCAGGTTCGCAATATGAGTTGCTTCACTGGTTTTCTGGCATGGTATGAAATGTGCCATCTTTTAAAATCTGTCGACTACCACAAAGATCGAATCATATCCTCTCTATGTCCTTGGCAGTCCCAATATGAAATCCATGCTCACTGCGTCCCATGGCCTTTTAGGTATGGGCAATGTTTGGTATTTTTAGTAACAATTGTGGTATCAGGATTTCAAAGGGTAACAGAGCCGAGACCTTTCGAGTCTCGAAAGACTGATGGGATCCTAGCCGTTGGCCTTGGCAGGACACGCATCAAACATCAGAAGGAGAGTCGGGATTTCAGTTCATCGGAGGATCGAAGTTTCTGGAGGCAGGGAACTCTTACATGAGTGAATCGCGATGCGTGATTGCCTGACTGAATCAGAGCCGTCCGTCAGCTGAGGCATGTGGTGAGAGATCCTGCAGAGTCAGGGATCAAGAAGCTGAAAGTCTCATGCACATGACAGTGGGAATCGCGATATCTCGATGCCCGATTTCCCGACGGAGCCACGGATCGTAGTGGAGGACAGGTGTCAGAAGGAAAATCCTTAAAGGGAGACAACACAAAGTGGCATTGGCATATATAAAGCTCAGAGGTTCATGGGTTAGGGATGCAAATATTTGCATACAGAATTGCGAGATTGCGAGAAGCGATATCTTGGCAATCGCCGCAAGAGCAAGTGGGTTACAGGTGGCAGGTTGTTGCTAGTCCGGAGGATGCACGCTCATGTCTTCGTGAACGTCGAAACTCCGATGGGGCGTTTTAAGCTACAGTCACACGGAGACTGGTCACATGGATCTTATTTTAGCCGATAGGGGCTAGATCCTAGGAGGAGGAGCTCATCGTGCATCGGGATATCGAAGATCCCGGAGGCAAGGAGTTCATGCATCTTGAACTCGTGAACCCTGAAACCTCACCTCATACCTCCATCGCCTATCCCTAGCCGCTACATCCCATCCCCGTAGCATGCCAAATCACCCCTGCCTGATCATCATCCATTCACCACTCCATGTTAAGTCCTCCAGTCTCCATAACGGCCTCCACGTACACTCGCTAGTCCTACCATGATTTCTCCAAACAAGATCCAAATGGAAGAATATGAAGGTTTCCATGTCCTATAGGTACAGAGTCGGTCGGAGCCTTCACTGATCCCAATGAATCATTTATTGCAGCAGTTGATGGTGGTTGGATGTCGTTTCCACCATAAATGGAAAGTCCAGAAATGACTGTAAGATGGTCATTTCATTCACAGGTCCTTTGGAACGTGATTGCGTCTGACTGAATTCCACGAACGTCTAGAGACTGTAGGTGCAGTGAACACGCAGGCGTAATTCCATCAATGCAATGTCTCGAATTGGCTTCTATGGGTTTTTCTCTAAGTATTTAGAGGATATTTCTCACATTTTGTAAGGGGGATCAATGGTTGAGTAGAGCTCCCGGGTTGTAAAGTTTTAATGAATCATTGTTGTTCTGGTTATGTATGAACTTTTGAGACTTCTTGCCTTATGAATGCCACTTTCTTTCATGTCTTTATTTATACTGCGTTAGAGCAGCTCATAATTGGAAGATCCAGTCGAGTTGTAGCTGTTATAGGATGATGTTGTAATGGATCACTGTAATAGTTACAGAGCCTCTAATCGGTTCTTGTGATTTCCCCAATCGCTGAGTGACTTGGAATTGGAGGATCCAGTCGAGTCTTTTCTTCAGTTTCTTGAAGCTCTGAACCAGGAGGATCCTGCGTTCAGAGTTTTTCCTCTGCAAGCTGCTGTAAGCCTGATGCCTATGGCCATTTGTTCACCCTTCTTATTAAGTCTTCCACCTGTTCATCCTTAAATCAACCCACTGGATAAAGTTAGGATTCCAAACCTCCTTTGTTCTTTACATACCAGACTCAGTCCCTGAGTTAGAGTGATACCTCCTTGAGCTATTATCTCCATTTGATCACTCTTTATAAATAAACCGTGACATTAAACTAATGGGTGTCGAGCTCTGCTCCTGCAAGCAATCCAGGAGTGACTTCCGACGCTAACATTTCTGGCGCCGCTGCCGAGGACGAAATTGAAGATTTTCCTTGGGTAGAACGACAGTGAGCCTCTGAATCCGAAGGTGCATCGAATTATCAGAGACTTTCAGATTGCTAAGTTGCACCTGGTGACTCCATTGTGACGACTCCGCTGGGAAGAACCCGCTCTGTTAATTGTGGCTTTCAGAGGCAGGCATACGCGGTCTCATCCACAACTACCTCTATCTACGCTCGAAACAAATCCAGAGGCGACGCTCAGAAAGGGAAAGGCCTCTGAAGAAGAAGAGTCCATCACCGAACCAGGTAATCCACCATATCCTTCTGTTGGAGCTCCTTTTTCTCCTCCTCAGTTATTTGACATGCCTGTCTCTGCAGTTTCCCATTTTTTAAATTTTGGGAGTGTTCCTGTTGAGTTTTCCTCTCCTGGTCTGGGACCAGAGGGACAAGACTTTGTCACTTCCCTGTCTCCTAAAGCTATACCTTGGCGTAGACCCAGGGCCGCAGAAGATTTCCCCACTCCTACACAAGGAGGAGCACCTGCTGACTTGAGCTCGGTAGCCTGTTCCTTGAATCACCTCTTGTTTCCCACCCCACTCCGAGATTTATTCCCGCTAGCCCCTTTGCGAACTCCTTCTCCTCTGAGTTCTCCTCCACCTAACATCCCATAGTCACTGCCATAGTCACTGCCAGATATTCTCCCTTAGTTCTTCCCCATCCCATGAATCCTCTACCTGCTAGAGATTACTTGAAGTACATGCCCAAGTTTACTGGGGAAGGAGACATAACTGCCAAAGAGCACTTGGTTTCTTTCTACAGTTATGCAGAAAACCTCAATATTGAAAATGAACATGTCTGGATGAGATTTTTTGTCCAGAGCTTGGATGGTGAAGTGAGGAAGTGGTTTAGAGGATTAGCCCCAAGATCTATTACTGGGATTGAAGCTCTAGATAACGCTTTTCTGAGACAGTGGGGAGATAGAAAGGATTTCATGTATTACATGACTGAGTTTGGGTCTTTGAAGAAAATGGAAGGAGAGTCAGTATCTGACTTCTCCAAAAGATTCAATAAAATGTATAATAATATTCTTGCAGAGATAAAGCCCTCAGAAGCATCTGCCCAAATTTCCTATGCTGGTGCATTTGACCCTGATTTCTGCCTTTTATTGAGAGAAAGAAGAGCCACCTCCTTATCCCAAATGCAAGACACAACCATAGAGGTAGAATCCAATGTGTTAGTGGCTGACAGATTGAGGAACAAGGCCGACACAGATATAATAAAGGGAAGGTCGGAAACCTCAACCTCCGGATCATCGGTGCCCCACCCTTAAGTGGATGAACTGACCAAAATGGTGAAGTCTCTATCTGTAGAGATGAAAATAATGAGGGTGAAAGGAAGGAAAGCATATAAAGGCCCTCAGATCTCCGAAAACAAGGGAGGTTTCAGGAGGCCGAGCAATTTTTCTCCCCCGGATGTGCAAAGAGAGAAGGGAAGAGACAGAGAAGACCAGAAAATTTAGGCCCCTTTTCAAAACAATTTTGTGGCTGAAGGAGAAGAAGGAGAAACAGACAAACTCGAGCCTGAAATTCATTGCTTTGGAGATGCTCGTCCTTTTCCTCATCTCACTCAATCATCATACGAGGAGTTTCTTATGGACAGTCAGCTGAATGAACTAAGCAAGGGAGACAAGGCTAGTGGCGGTCGAGACAGGTACAACCTGAGGTCTGATAAAAAGACAACGGTGCCTGATATTCCTGAGTAGTCCATTAGAACAGAGAGACCTGCTAAAGAAGTAGAAAATGGTCACAGAGGTAAGAAAGCTCAACACCCCTCTCCCATTGTCCATGATCATGTTCCTGAAGTAAAATAAATTCCAAAGCCTACATCTTCTTTTAAATTTGAGCATGAGATTCAAAAGATCAGAATCCCTATGCCCCTCACTGAGATGATTAAACATGACGAATTTAAAAAATGCTTCTCTGAGCTTTTACGGTCTAAATCCTCATGCCTTCCCTCAGACTCCATAAACCTCCAAGACGAAAGGCCAGTAGTTGTCCTAGGTCCCATGGTAGAAGATAGAGATGACTCATCCCCTCCTTTCTACACCTCCTTGAACATACATGACAAAGTTCTGCACAACTTCTTGATGGATTCAGGGGCCTCTCACAACCTCATGCCCAAAAATGTCATGGAAGAGTTGGGACTAGAAGTTACCAGAGCCTATCATGACCTCTATTCTTTTGACTCCAGGAGAGTTCAGTGTCTTGGAGTTATTAAAGACCTGGTTGTAACCTTGTTTCAATTGCCTATGAAAAGTGTGGTCATGGATATCGTAGTAGCTGACGTCCCCCCCAAGTTCGGTATGTTGTTATAAAGATCTTGGATAAAAAGACTGGGGGGAACCTTGTAGATGGACCTCACATATGCTACTATCCCAGTGTTTGGGGGAGAACATAGAAGGCTATATAGAGAAGCCCAGTTGGCCTATATAATCAGTGATGAAGCCAACCCCACCAACCATCCTATTTTTGCCTTGCACATTGATTTAGGCTCCAGTTCACTGCAGCTCACCCATGCCCCAGAGCCACCTCTGAGACTCAGAAAATAGCCCACTGTTTCCCCTGAAGTTCCTCTCTCCATCACCCCAATCTGGAAAATGTTTTTTGATGGAGCCTGTTCCCGAGAAGGCGCTGGAGCTGGAGTATTTTTTGTGTTGCCTGCTTAGGAAACCACATCTCTTTCATACAAATTAGAATTTGAAGCTACCAACAATGTGGCAGAGTATGAGGCTCTTGTTCTGGGACTAAGAGATGCGAGGGAAATGGGAATTCAGGAAGTAGCAGTGTTCGGTGATGCAGAGTTGGTGGTTCAACAGGTCAAGAAAGCTTATCAAGGTAAGCATCCTCGACTCAGGAGTTACAGGAATGAGGTCTGGGACCTTGTTGATAGTTTCTTCTTAGCATTTAATATTTCTTTCATCCCAAGAGAGGAGAACACCTTGGCAGATTCCTTGGCTGCATCGACTAGCAATTTCAAAGTACCTCTGCCACCCAAATTCAGATATGATGTAGAAGTAAAATACAGACCCTCCATACTTGACAACGTCAAACATTGGAAGGTATTCGAGGACGATCTTGAGGTCAAAAGTTTCTTGGATACTGTTGAGGAATTTTCATAAATGCACATAGACCAAGATGTCGTCTCAGAAAAAGAGCTCGATGGGGGTAATTTTCTGAATAAGATTTCAGAGTGTGACATTGTACAGTTGCCCAACAATCATATCCCAAGGGGACTGGTTCCTTTAGAAAGGATCTTTGATAGAAATGATGTTTCATTAAAGGGAGAGGTCTCGGAGGATGACACTGGTACTATTCAGTGCAACATCGAGACCAAGGATGAGCCCAAGCTTATCAAATTGTCAAAAAGTCTGACAGAGGAGCAGAGGTCCGAATACATTGGAATTTTGAGAGAATTTGCTGATGTATTTGCCTGGACCTACGAAGACCTCAAAACCTATGACACCTATGTCATCGAGCACATAATTCCATTGAAGGAGGAGGCAAAGCCATTCAGGCAAAAGCTGAGACATATCAATCCCATGCTGCTGCCTATCATGGAAAGGGAAGTGAAGAAGCTGCTTCAAGCCCGAATCATTGTGCCACTAAGATATTCAGAATGGGTGGCCAACTTGGACCCAGTAAGGAAAAATAATGGAGAGATACGACTCTATGTAGACTTCATAAATTTGAATAGGATCTCACAAAAGGATAACTACCCTTTGCCAAAGATGGAACACATACTGCAGAGGGTAACAGGAGCTTCCAGGATGTCCATGATTGATGGTTTCTCTGGCTACAATCAGGTCTCTGTTCTTCCTGAAGACAGGGAGAAGACAACATTCACCACTCCATGGGGCACATTCATGTATGCCAAGATGCCATTTGGACTTATAAATGCAGGGGCGACATTCCAGCATGCCATGGACATAGATTTCATTGGGGAAAAGGATAAATTCGTGGTCATTTATCTGGATGACATCACAGTGTTTTCAAAATCTGACAAAGAGCACTGTTGCCATCTTAGGAAATTTTTCCTGAAATGCAGAAAGTTTTGCATTTCATTAAACCCCAAAAAATCTCTATTCGCCATGAAGGAGGAAAAGTTACTAGGCCACATAGTATCAGCAGAAGGAGTCGGGATTGATCCCAGTAGATTTGAGGCGATACAACCCTTATCAATCCCGAGGTCTAGGAAGGAGTTCCAATCTTTCCTCGGTAAAATTAATTTCTTAAGGAGGTTTGTGCCTAACTTTTCTGAAGAGCTAAAGCTTATAACAAACATGTTAAAGAAAGAGAATGAAGTAAGGTGGACCCCTCAATTGCGGCATTCCTTTGAACAAATCAAGAAATCCCTGACTGAATCTCCTGTGCTTATCAGTCCCGACTACTCGAAGGATTTCCTTGTTTTCTCCTTTGCCTCACCTGACACAGTAGCTGTTGTTCTATTACAGGCAAATGACAGTGGGTTAGAACAACCTATTGCTTACTTCAGCCGAGCATTGAGGGATGTCAAAGTCAGGTATGACACTATGGAGAAGCAAGCTTATGCTCTAATAAAAGCTCTCAAAGCTTTTAGAACCTACATCCTGCAGTCAAGGATCATCGCCTATGTCCCCTCGGCTGCTGTTAAAGACATTCTTATTCAGCCTGACATAGACGGGAGAAGGAGTAAATGGATAGCCAAAATCCTGGAGTTCAACCTGGAAATAAGACCCACCAAATTGATCAAAGGGAAAGGTTTATCCAAGCTGCTAGCTGAAGCAAATTGCCAAGATTTGGGGATAAGTTTCATCAACGAATGCTCAAGTATTTAGCAGGATCATCTATCTGACATAGATCATCAAAAGGAGCCCCCATTGGCTCAATGTCCTTGGTATAAGGATGTCATATACTTTTTGCAGGAGTTGCGGCCTCCAGACGGCCTGCAAAGAAGCAAACCCAGATCTCTAAAGATCAAAGCAATCAGGTACTACCTGATCAATCAAGTGTTATATTGGAAATACCCTCTGGGGGTGCTTTTAAAATGCATAAGTCCACCAGAGGCCGAGATGATCGTGACTGAATTTCACAACGGCCTATGTGGAGGGCACTATTTCTGGAGAGCCACAACCCACAAAATCCTCAAGGCTGGGTACTACTGGCCTAGTGTGTTCACTGATGTCTACAAAAAGGTCAGAGCCTGCATCAAATGTCAAAAATTTGCAGGAAAGCAACAACTCAGGTCTCTGCTGTTAAATCCAGTGGTGGTTTCAGGGCCTTTTCAGCAGTGGGGCCTAGATTTCATTGGAGAAATTCACCCTGCTTCCAGTGGGCAGCATAGGTGGAACCTGACTACCACAGATTTATTTACCAAGTGGATTGAATCCATTCCCACCAGGAGTTCTTCCCACAAGGTAATCATCATATTCTTGGAGGACCTCATCACAAGGTTTAGCTGTCCAAATAAGATTGTCACCGATAATGTAGCCGCTTTTGGGTCTGAGCCATTAGCTAGGTTCTGTGAGCCGTTCGGGATTAAGCTGATTCACTCCACCCCATATTATCCATAG
>JZKD02S1696962.1:55460-88235 GCA_000966675.3 Picea glauca
GGCCTCAACAAGGAGACCGATGACAACTTCGTATTCATCTTGGTTGTTGGTGGTCGAGCCCAAACATATGCCACTGGAGTGAAGCAGGACATGTGAGGGAGTATAGAGGGCCCAAGTGACCGAAGCGAGATTATGGGTCCAGTGGATGGTACCGTTAGTGTAACCGATGTGGTAGGTTGATGGATGATGCATCTATCAATAACCCATATGACAGATCAGACACCAGGAATGGTGGTATCAAAGAAGAGTAAAAAATCTACAAAATGTGTACAAAGAAAAGCCTAAGGTAGGATGGCTAGGCTCAGGCGTAAAACTTCTTTAAGTACAACCCATTAACAGGTTCTTTGAGAGGATATCCTTTTGGAGAGGCCAAGATATAGGCGCCTTTAGTGAGGCAATGTTGGACAATGAAGTGTCCATGCCATAATGACTCAAATTTCCCATGGATAAGAGTATCTTGGCGATATCGTAGGCTAACACGAGATCACCTTCGTTAAATGAGAGAAGGTTGACATGGTGGTCGAAGGTGGATTTGGACTATTTTTTAGCCACCTCATTGTGTTGTAATGAAGATCAATGATCTTCATTAAGTGAATCTAAGGTTATAAAGCACTGCTCCATTGGAGCAGTGTCGGGTAATATCTCAATGGCGGTGCGTAATGTGGGGATTTCGCACTCGATAGGGAGGGTGGCTTTGATCCCATGGACGAGGTGGAACAGTGTAAAATCGGTGGTAGTTTTGACTACTGTGCAATAAGACCATAAAGTGGAAAACAACATACGACTCCAGTTGGTATTATGTTTGTTGACGATACGTTGTAGCATGGTTTTGAGGACTTTGTTGACAACCTTGGCCTGTCCATTGGACTAAGGGTAGTATGGGGAGGAAAAATCATGGGAGAAGCCTAAATTTTAGGAGAGTTCCATGAAGATCTTGTTTTCAAAGTGTTTATCATGATCAGACACTAATTGTAGTGGGAATTCGAACCGAGTAATGACGTGGTTGAAGAAAAAATGTGTTGTTGTGTCAGTGGTGTTGTTAAAGGTGGGCATGGCTTCGACCCATTTGGTGAAGTAATCAACTACCATGAAATGGTACTTGTTTCCATTACTATATGGCGAGTCATGAGGTCTATGCCCCATTTACAGAAGGGGTCAATTGTGATGACTGGATGTAGAAGAGCTGGTGGTGCTCATGCTTTGTTTGCATAAAGCTGGAATTTGTCGCATTGCTTGATAGCATGGATGCAATACATGTCCTAATATTGTGGAGGGTACCTCATTTTCTCAAGGATTGATGACGAAATACATCGAATATCAATAATGGGAGCTTTAGTAGGGGGTGGTTGAGAGGGCTCTGACCGAGATGTTTGGCATACTGCGGATAACGTTTGGAAAAATTGAGGTAGAGATGGACAATGATGAGTGTAGTGGCCATATTCTTAACAGATGGCACAAGTGAATTTGGTTTGCGACCCTTTATTGCGTGTGTTTAAGGAATCCGCAGTAGCGGTGGACGTAATTGGTGGAGTGGCAAGCAATGTGGTTTCTCTAGGGAGCTGGATCAGATTGCGTAACTCAGTAAGAGTAGGACATATATTAGTGGGGTGTCCTTCTCTTTCGCATAGTGGGAAATAGGTTGAGCTCAGGGGGAAGTGGAGTTGTGGGCTCGTTCTTCTTTCATCTTCCCCTAGTGGTAGGGGTGTTGTTTCTAGTTGGTGTGGAAGGATCATGTACAATAATATGTATCGGTAATCCCTCTGTCTGAGGAGGGAGAGATGGCATAAGGACCATTGTGGGTGGATGGAGATACCATGCAATGATGGAAAGGAACATGTTTGGAAGGGTGAGAGTAGAATCTACCTGGAATTCTTGAACTACAGGAGGGGGGTAGAAAAAGGGAATTTTGGTAATGGATTGGCAGACTGTCTCCCAAACTAGGATTTTCCCCAGGAGGGGGGGAAATCTAGGATATTTGGTGTAGTGGGGTGCTTAGGAAACTCTTGAGGTAATAGTTCTTCAACTGGTGGAACTTCGATGTGGGGAGGGGCCTCTATGGGAGGATTATTGTATCTGATAGTTGTTCCATTAGAAGATACTACACACACTTGTGATGAAGGGTGTAGGAGAGGTGGTGCTCCATGATATGCCCCCAACAATGATGGGTCTTTGAAAATTTCAGGACCCATGTCAATGATCGAAAAAGAATCTGAGCTAGTGCGAACAAGGGGGAGAATGTTATCAATGTTGGCATAATGATTAGGCTCGTAATGTGTAAGTTGGTCGATGATGACGATTTTCCCATTGTGGGGGAACATCATCATTCAAAACACAGAAGAGGCTATCGACTTCATATCATACATGTAGCTACATCTGAACAAGATATTGTAATCAAGTGGGGCATAGATAACTTCAATGTCAATGAGGATGGTTTTTCCCCCAAGTTCTACATGGACATTTTGGAAGATCCCTTCAAGGGACGATGGTCAACTGTCGTAAGCTCTCAGGGTGATGGCATATGGTACTAGCTTAGGTGAGTCGAGTTTCTGCCACACTACTCTGGACATAATGCATGTGGATGCACCTTCATCGATGATACACCAATGAATTGTGATGTTCTAGATATTAACTAGTATCTAAAAGAGATACCAGGGCAGGGAGGTGTGGTTCTCTGCTATCTAGATCAAAGGTGATGAGGCTAGTATCAGCTGGGTCGATTGCCCCCAAGGCAGAAAGCAAGGATTTCTGCTGAGTTGGAAAGGTTTGGAGGGCCTTCAATATATACATGGTTGCGGGAGACTATGCTAATTCATTAACTAGACTATAGTTATGGTCTTCCCTAGAACGATGGTTATTTACATTCCATCGTAATGGCATACGGGGTATACGAGGGTTTGGTTCAGTGTTAGGGCGTGGAATCATCAATGGTTGTCCGACTGTAGCTGGAGCCACTTCTAAGGTGGTTGGGGTAGATTCAGGGGGAACACCATATTGGCGATTGCATGCTTGAAAAATAATCTCTTCTTCGCTGGTAAGGAGGATATTGCGATCAACAGATTTCCAAGTTGATTAGGGCTTGCATTTTGATACTGCTCCATTTGTGGTGGAGCAGGGTGTACCTCCTATTGGGTATTCATCACACCTTGGTGTGGAATGGGGTTTTGAAAAATGGCTATTGTAAATATTGTTGTGGGGCTTGCTGAGGGGCAGGCAACGTTTGAGGGCATTACACATTCATGGATTCTTTCATCCATTTGAAATCAACAATTTGGGGGAGTGGTGTGTATAATTTCCATACTCAACACATAGAGCACAAGGCAAGTTTGTTTTGAGGTTATTGTTCTTCCCTTGTTGTGGTTGATTGTTATTGTTCCCCCATTGGGGGTTTTGGTTTCCCTGATTTTGGTTTCCCCCAGCGGGATGGTTATGTTGGGGTTTATTTTCACCTGGTCCCGGGTTGTTATTGTTTTGGGTTTTCCCTTTATTCTTGGAATTATTTGGCGGATGGTCCGGATTTTCCGTATTCAATTGTTCAAAAGTTTGAAACTGTTGAATGGGAGAGGGTTGAACAAAGTTAACATCGACATGTGGTTGTCCTGGTGGAGGAGAAACTGGCTGGGGAGGACCATGAAATGGGAGATATGGATTGTTTTGTGGAGACGATCAATATGGCATGTAATAAGTTGAAGCACTTCCACTACTACTAAGGTTGTATGCAGAGGTAGAAAGTGAACTCGTACTTGGTTGAGATACCATACACATCATGGGTATCGGTGAGGGTCCACCCATTGGTGGAGGGGGAGAAACAGGATAGGACTATTGGTTAGTGGGAGGAGGGTAATAAGACATCCCTCCATATGGTTTTGGATACGAATGTGCACCATAAGAAGGTGGTGAGTGGCTGTAAGGATTGAGATAGTTCATAGAACCAATCAACCCATCCATAGCATGGGACATCCCAGGTTTGTCCTAGCTGAATGGTATGGGTCTGGGTGCATAAGGAAATACTGTGTATAGGTAACTTGATTAAGAATAGATGAGGTCAAACTGTTGATCCTTGCTAATGACATCCTCTTCTGACCGAGGAAAAGTGGATGCTGCATCCTTGGAAATAACAAAGACAAGCGATTTGAGAAACCAATCAAGACGTTGTTCTTTGGTGGTTTCCTATTTACAAAAACAATGTTGCCGACACCATTCATGGATGTGGTCGGCTATATCGATAGCAGTGTTTTTTTTGAACTCAAAGAGAAGTTCTAATCCAATATCGTGATGCACTGGTAGTTGAAAAAAGGACAAAAAGGCCCTAGACAATGATTCAAGGGTCACACGGGACTCTGATTTTTTGTCGACATACCATTGGGTTGATGGGCACATGAGAGTTTTTTGAAGTAACCTCAAGTAGATGGAATCATTCATTATGTTGTTTGAAGAGCACCATAAGTGGAAGGTCATAACATGGTTGGTGGGATCTTCCCTCGATTTTCCTTCAAACTTTGGAATATTTGAAGGTAGTTCGGTAGGCATATTGGGCCATGTGGGGTCATGTGAAATGGGATCATTTGTGAGTTTGGTCAAATCAGGAATGTTGAGTGATGCCAAGTATGGCATAGGGAGATTTGGTGGAGGATTAGTTCCAACCATTATGTGAGCAGGTAGTGGACTTGTCCCTTGAGAGAGATTTGGTGGGGTGGTACTTCTCCCTTGAGAAGAAGTTTTACCCTCACCTCCTTGTGAAGGAGAAATAGTGGATGGTTGGCCTTGGGAATTGGACCCAAAGAAAGTGGAACCAAGTAAAGATGATCCACAAACAATAACACTTATGTGGGTGTGATATGGTTGATCAGATTAGTTAGCAAGACTAGGGACTCCTTCTAAAATAGGAGGGATATTATGAAAGTGTCTGGAACGATGGGGATTTTGTGGGTCCCCTATGGTTTCCGACTAGCAAAGTGAATGTGTGCAAATGGTGACAAGAGAAATAAATGAACAAGTGCTTTTATAATTCTGACCTTCAAAACATAGTATATCTCACAATGGCATGTAATCAAATGAACATCATACATACATCATTTGTAACATAAACAAGCATGTGGATAGGTGGATCTTTTCCTCGTGGGGGAACAATAAAAAAATAAAATCTCATGTCGTAAAATACTTATCGTCCTTCCTCTTGATTTAGCACTGGGCCTTCTAATAGCACTCGACAGTGGGGTCTAAAGCCACCCAAAGAGGAAATAATGAAGGTTGAAGTAGTCAATTATAATGAGGGGTAGATGTTGCATATCCTGAAAGAGTTGGTAATATTTCCCAATAGCCACACAAAATCTGACCAAGGTGCGATTGCAGCCCACAACCACCACCTGTGTCGATAACCTAAGTTTGGCCACTAAGTACCTTGTTCAAAGTGAGACATTTATATTTTTAGCCTCGAAAATGGGTCATGGGTTGGATGCCCTCATAAGAGTTGGGTGACTCAAGGAGGGATGCGCAGAACAACCAGACCTCAGCCTTCAACCCTTCACGGGTATCTCCTTGCCTTATGGTGTAGGAACACTTGACTTGGAGGATTTAAAAGTTCCCTATTTCTCAACTTCTACTATTTGAAAATGTGAGAACCTGATAACGAGGGGTTATTTGGATGCCTACCCCCAAGATCCTACTTAGACTAAAAAATTATTTTGGCATCCCCCATGGAAGAAAATTTAGTGCGTTGTTAGAAACTTTTAGATGTGGTGGGATGAGCTATTGGGGTCATGGACCAATCTCGTTTGAATTAAATGGGTGTGGATAATTTCTGAAGAAGTAGTCAGATCTTTCAGAATTCCTTTGAAGAAATCCTACTTCGACCTCCACTATTCTAATAGAAATTATATGTAAGGATTGACTTTGTGTGCAAGAGAGTGAAAAAATGTGAAAATATTTTAATAAGTTAGGTGTGAGATTGCAACATGTGGACTTCCTATGGTCCTTATAAGTATTTTTTACCTAACTTACTATGTGTCTATAGTACAACCTTGCAGAATATTTAAATCCCTAAAGAACTAGCAATGTGGACATATGGGTCATTAAAAATCCTTTAAACTCCCTAAATGTTGTCTACACTAAGAAAGATTTTGAAACTATCCTAGATTGAAAACATATGGGCATGTATGGGCCCGTTACTTTGATATTTAAACTTCCCTAGATTATGATGTAAACTAATAAATCATTTATAAACAATCCCAAGTTTGCAACAAGTGGGCATGTATGGGCCCTTACAAAACTTTTAATATGATTTCAAAAACTAAAGAGGAACCCTAGAGGGGATTTGTCCTCTCCTAAAGATTTTTGTTTAAGGGAGATGAAACTTCCTCTCAACCTCCTTTATGATTCCCAATATCACACTAGGGTGCGAGGGAAGAGCATACTTGAGGGTAAAAATTGGTTTCTAGTCCCAATTTAAGTGATTTGTGTATGAAAGCAATAACTTCAACTTAAAAGTTTACAAGCCAAATGAGCCATCCATTTGGAAACACAGAAAAAGAGGAGAATAGTGATTCTTTTTAACCCCTAAGTGCCTACGTTAGATAACCTTTCATATGGGAAAATACTCTAAGTGGAGTGTAGTTTCCTTACAAAGTGCGAAGAAATATAAATTTGAAAGCTAGGGGCCCTCAAACCATGCATAAAAACCCTTACAATTTTGAAAAACTGGACTTATGCGTAGGTTACAATTCTGACAGGCGTGCAGAGCATGCACAATGCACCGGATGCGCAAAGTAATAAGGCATGTTTCATGAACATTGCACGTCTGTGGGTAGGAAAATCCGTGCACTTCCTGTCACGCGTCGAGGGAGAAATTTCCAAGTGAAATACTCCTTCCTCAGCTTTGAATTTTGACTTTGGCAGGTTGGGCTAGGCCAATTTTGGTACCTGCAAGAAAAAACAATCAAAATGAAGTTCTCTCAAAGCTCAAATAGGGAGGAATTTGATATCGATCCCCAATATGGTCGCCAATCTGTTGTGCTGGTTTTGTCACTTGGGTGAGAAAAAAAACAACACTTGCATGTCTAGATGAGCCTGCTAGACAAGACAAAAGTTTGTGAGTGGGTTAGGTAAGCCAAACACATATGAAAACAAAATAAATAAACTAAAGCAACTAATAAATAAATGTTAGAAATCTTGAGAAACTTAGAACCATGAAAATAAAAGAATGACCAACTAATGCTACCAATGGATCAATATATTAGTAGGAAAAACACCGTAGAGAAAGTCAGGGACTTATGAGTCCCCTCTTCTTCCTTGGGAGGGCTCTTAAGTTCCCTAATTGAGAGCTCTTCACTCCTTATAATGGAAGAAATGACGAATGAATAAAAACAATGCATATTCCCTTAAGAGGTGAGTGAAATGGCCTATTGCAATGGTGCTTGAAGGCTTCAAAGAGAAAAGAGGATTCTCAAGGAATAATTCTTGCATCATAACAATACATTGAAGATATTGGTTTCTTAGCACACCCATGGCTTTTATTTATAGCATTCATACATGGAAAAATTTAATTGGTTCATAGTGTGAACAAGGGGCCTTTTAGGGCACCCTCTAGCCCTTGACCAACTCCCAAGCTAGAATTCGCTCAGATATGAGTGTCAAATCATGTTGGGGGTCAGACCAGAAGTGGTTGAGGGGCCGACAAGATCCATAAATGCGTCGTTCATAGAAGTGCACATATTTTCTCGTAGACAGTCATGCATTTTGCGCATAGTGCGCGCTGAGGCCTGTGTTGGCCTGCACACTCTACGCACTGTGTGCGCTCCTTTTGGTGATTATGCACACTCTGATTATTGACCCCAATTACATAGTTTTTTTCCTTCCAGATTAATTTTAGTGTTGTAGGTGGACTAATTGTTGTTGGCATTGATGTTTTTCGTTAACCATTTGTGTGCAATGTTGTGGACAATTTTTCAGTGATAACAATTATTATGCATGGGAATAAAAACTCGCCAAATTTTTAGTACCCTAGGTATATCATTTCCCAAAGTTTGTAGCATGGTGTGCTGCAAATTATGTCCCATCCAAGAGAGCCATAATTTCCAGAGTTGGGTCTGTTCTCATTGAATTATCCCCTGGGACTATTAACGACATGATGAGATGGCCAATGAATCCCATCAAAGAACCACTAAATGAATTAGTAGCAACCAAATGTTTCATAGAATTGGAATCAAAAGAAAGGGTTACGTTGTTACAATCATATGTTTGTACAAATATTGATGGTCCGGGTGATAATGTTTTCATTCAATCAAATCTCCTTAGACTTATTGGAAAATTATTTCTATGACTTCTATGATATTGGGGAAAAAATATTATTTAACAATAGATGAGTTTGTGCTAGGGATTATAGTTTCAATATGCCCAATTACAATCAAACCCATCACTAAATTTAATTATGCCCAATTCTTAGCAGATCAAATCCACTACCAACTTTTTGAATTTGAATCTCTTCGAAGCTTCAGATACCAGTCTTACCTGGTTCACCTTTTTCTGTTTATGGAAGCCTTTCATTTTATGCATCTAGGGATAAAAGTTGAAGATAATCTTGGTAACCCAAATTTAGTTACTCACTGGACTTCTGTGATTATGAAGAAATCTTTGAATGTTGAATTTCCACAATATCTTGATTAATTTATGTCTAAAGACTTCCAAATAATACACAATCAAGTTCCTCCTAGAATCTTTCCCGAGTGCAAAAAAATATTACAATTAACCCCAAACAAAAGAGTGGAAGAATGGTATATCTTTGAACATTATACCGAAATCAAGTTTTATGGTTGTCAACTTTATCCCTTTCTCTTTCCTGTTTTCTTGACTCCAATAATTTTTTCTCTTGAATATGTTAGGAAAATATTGAACTATGATGAAATTAACTTTGTGCCAAATAAATATAAGGTAAATTTTAAATTGAAGAAGGAGGCAGGTCCTTTTATTGTCAACATTAGATCAACATTGCAGGTGACAACAAAGATGATTTCAAATCTAGGATTAAAATAGGGAGAACCATGGAATTATGACCCTCATGAAATAATTTCATAAAAAAGAATCTCACATGGGAAGAGTCCTTATTAACAACAACAAAAAGAGAAACTAGAGCTATTGGAAAATCAAGACAGTTGGAAAGATGTGAAGAACATTCTACAGATCCATGGTAAAACATTTGATTAGTCAATAAAGTCTCCAATCACACAAACACCACAATAGTTTGAGAAGAGATACAAAAGGAAAACTTCAGAGCCTGCCTCAAAGAATTTAGAGACATGGGAAGAAGGATCAACCAAAAAGAAGAAATTAGAAGTACTTGAAGAAGAAGAAGATCCAAAAAAAGGGCCTATGCTGTGACTGTAGAGGTAACATTTTCACAAAATATCAAAATTTTGGGAAGTCAAAGTGAAACAAAATCAGGGACTATTGATCAATCAAAGCAATTAGAACAAGTTCAATAGTTCATGGAAATTAGAAAGGAAGGTGCAAGCATTAACAAGAGTATAATTCCTAAATTATATGACCATGATGCATATTAGACCAGAATGATCTCAACTGTAGACTATAAGAAAGGGAAGTTGAATATAATAGTCATGGATCCAAAGGAGCAAAAAAAAGTAACAAACATCTCCATTGATCTAATTGTTGTTCATCCTTTGGATAAATTTCACTTGCACATACAAACTGAAGAAATGATAAACAAAGATGCCATGCTAGCTAATCTTGGAATCAAGAATCTCCAAGCTATAAATGATAAGCGTAGGACTTAGTTAAAGAATGAAAATTTGGCTACCAAGATTAGACAAATAAAAGTGGAGGAGATAGAAAAATGGATAATAGAACTCAGAGCTAATCCAAAAAATGAGGTATCCATACAAGAAATGATAAAATAAAAGGACAAATAAATCCAAGTTCTGAAGCAAAAACTTAAAATCCTAGGAATTAACCATATACAGACCCCAGAACTACAGGAAATCCAAGTAGAGAAAGATCAACTTGTAAAGAAAATGGTAGAGATGGGAGAGCAGATGGAAATTTATGCAAAACATATTGAAAGTTTAAAATTAGGGTCTTCTTCTCTTTAAGCAGCAGAGAGAATAGATCCAACAAATGGACTATAGAGGGTATTAGAAAATATGAACCTAAAAGGTGTTGAAATTGGAATCTTAAAGAAAACAATCTCGAAGCAGAAAGAGGAAATCAAAGATAAAGACAAAGTTATTGTAGAATATCAGAAACTAAAGGACAAGATGTTAATTTATATGGAAAATATGAAGACTAAATTTTCAGGTAAACCATACACGATAGGAGCCAAAAATCTCATATGGGATGGAATCATTAGTGAAGTAGCTAAGTTTTGGGATTATTTCAAAATAATAGATGATGAAATGTTGTTGATAGATGAAGCAAATGCTGTAATCCATAAATCATTTCATGAATTAGGAACGAGACTACAAGTTGCCACTCAAATCATAAAATTCCTAAATTCCAATTCTAGAGAAACATTGTCAAGAAAAGGTGTTAATGATAGAACAACAATGGTGATGGAAACTGAAAGAATTTTCACAAAGAGGAATCTAATATAGTAGGCTCAAAATGAATTTATATCATTGAAAAGAAACGTGGAATCTTTTTCCAACAAATTTGAGAATTTAGTGAAGATTGGGTTACCTTCAGCTTGGGATAAAGATGGCAAGTTTCCAGGGAAAAAGATGATAAGTTTCAAAGTATGGCCAATACTCTAAGAGGTCAAACCATTGTTGTCCTACTCATAGATGACTTCTATCTTTTATGGTAGACAAATAAATTATTTTCACATACCCCTACACACGAAAGATACACTAAGTTGGATATTGGATTCAGGGAAATGAAATCATTTAGTTATCCTTTAGATGTGACTTGGAATCTCCTCCTCCAAATGTTGGCTGGATGACTCACCGAAGAAGATGAAGAAAATTAGGATTTGACTCCTCTCGCTGTCCTATTTTCAATGAGTCAGTTTTTGTTGTATCTCAATATTCTAAGAAATAAGACCGAATAACAATTTTTAGTTTCGACCCAACTTGTATAAATGTTCATGAGAAATCAATGTAAAGGGATCTCTTTGGATTGATCTTAAGCTTTAATAAAAATTCTGCAAGTTTTGAAGATTCAAACTTTTATCTCTCTCTCCTTGTGTTATTTTCATGTTCTTAAATTCTTCTTAAATGTATCTATTGCCATGAATGTGATGAGTTAGTACAACAAAGACCATCATAATGTTGCAAGTGTATCATTAAAAGTTTCATATTTCTTCAAATATAGTGTAAGTATAAAGAAGACCTGTACTTACATTTTGTTATTCCTTTTTGAAAAAAAAAGAAGTATTATTTTGTTCAAATTATATCCCGGTTTAAGATAAATAATCTAACACCACTTCTTCTTGTTGAAAGTTAAGTAATATTAATCAGAGGATACATTATTTTATTTTTCAGTTTGTTTTATCTAAATTCTTCTTTCATCTTCCAAAGTTTTAATTGTCCAGGAAATAGAATAATTTTCCTTCTAATCTTAAATCTTTAAATATTCAAAGACTAAAGATACAAGCCTAAATTAGAAACAAAAACAATTTGTTTTAGGATAGATCTAGTAAAAAAAAATCAATCAATCTAATGGATTCCTTGGCATAGTTTCCTAGCCATAACATCTCAAGGGTTACAAAAAGTCTACTACACTTGCGGGACAAGCTAAAACCTTAGCAAACATCATGCAAGATATGTTAAAGAAATTCTAGAAACTGAAGACTGAGTCATAGTGTATTACAAAACTGAAATAAATCAAGCAATTACAAAATGAGTCAGCATGGGATTTCGACCAAAGACTCAAGATATTGAAGGATCGATTGACCTTCCAGATTCCATATGAGAAGCATAGGGAATGATTCATTGTGGGATTGTTACCTCATATACGATGCCCCTTGAAATAGTAGAAGATTATGTCGTAGTTAGAAGCACTGAAGATCACTATGAAACTGGAAGCATCCCTTGTAGGAGAAAATGGCACATGGATGGCTCAGGTCCAATCAAAGTTAACAACATTGACCATTCAGTTGTAATAAATGGCCAAAGGAAAGGAAAAACACAAAGAATTATGGTGTACTACATGAAGAACAAAAGGTCGTCATAAGAACGGGTGTCCAACTTTTAGAGAGTATTTAGCTACATGAGCCTTGAACCCTTTGGCACCAGGAGGAGGAGTATATTGTGAAATATGTAGAACAATATTTCATCACCTGAATACTTTTCCACTAATGAAAAAGTACCATAGCACTACTAAGAACGCGTTTTGTAAATTTTGTAAGTCTATGGAACATGACGAAAAGGAATGTCGCACATTCGATCTTATGAGAGAACACATCATATATGTGTACAAACTTCAAGGGGAAGAAGAACTAGAAGGAGGAGTGCCACAATACAATACTCCAAGAGGCTATAATCAAGGAGGAAGAGGAGGATCTAGAGGTCATGGAAGAAGAGGATTCAATAGAGGAAGCAGACTGATTATGTTTTATAACTGTAACCATACTATACATTTGGCACAAGATTGTCTGAATCCATGCATGACATGTACATACTACAGACAGTTGGATCATGCGATGAAAGACTATCTGTAGTTGATTGTGAAGTGGCAGGAAAATATGAACCAAATGGTTTGGATGATAGTAGTAGAAGAGTGCAATGATATACCAAGAGTAGCAACAATTATGTGTGGAGGAGCAAGAACAAGAGCTGATGCGACAACCCAAGGAATTCAGACTGAGAAGTGGGTCAAGAAACAAACAAAACCTCCTCTGATATTTGATCCCTGGAGTGAGTGAGATACCTACAAGCAAGCAAGGAAGGTTTTGTTAGAAGCAGAATGGGTAGCATCAACTTCACAACCTGCATATGACATGCCACTAGTATTTGACATGCCTCTAACCTACGACCACTGAAAAATAGAAAGGAAAATTGAGAAGGTAAGTACTTTGAAAAGATTTTTAAAGAGTTGTTTAGAGCTAATGAAGTTTAAAAATGCATTGAATGCACTGCATGAAATT
Organism: Picea glauca; assembly: GCA_000966675.3. NCBI lineage: Eukaryota > Viridiplantae > Streptophyta > Pinopsida > Pinales > Pinaceae > Picea > Picea glauca. The sequence continues at coordinate 68,551 of JZKD02S1696962.1, forward strand.
ATCTATCAATGCATGCAAGATAGGGAAGCACCTAGTGCACAATGAGCATTTAACCAGGTACAACACAAGAAAATGATGAATAGGGAATTTTGACTTAATGCACAACTAGGAGATTACGATATGGATAATATCATTTTGGATCTATGATTTGATGTGAATGTCATTATGAAGAAGACATGGGAAATGATGGGAAAACTTAAGCTAATATGGTCACCTAGTTAGTTGAGTTTAGCAAATTAGCATAAGATTTTCCTAATTGGAAGACTGACAAGGGTGAAGGTTAACATTGATGGAGTGCGCAACATAGAATATTTTGAGGTAATCGAGATAGTATATGGTAGTAAACCTGATACAACTTCGTTTGGACTCGATTAATCCTTTGATAACCAAACTATTATTGATCTAAAGAAGATAAAAATGATCTTTGAAGTAAAAAACTTGAAAGTGACCATGCCATTGGATCCCTGTTGGAAACGTAGTTTTGGATGCAATTTAGTAGAAGAAACTAAGTATAAAGAAAATGCACAAAAGGAAGAAAAGGCACCGAATAAAGAAAGTGCGCAAAAGGATGAAAGTGCACAAAAGAACATAAGCATTCAGGAGGAATAAAACACACAAACAAAAGAATAAAAGCAAGCGAGTGAGATAATAAAGCGTGAAGGATGAGAGTGCGACATTCTAGAAATGTAAGAACAACAAAAAAGCTGCATAAAGAGAGAAAATATGGAGAAATAAAACAATTGGTTAATTGAAGCTGGCCATGCCATGCATTGTAATGGGCTATTTTTGGGATAGATAAAATAGGGATTTAAGCCCTAGATTTTGGGTATAAATATGTAACACATTGGGAGATAGAGAGAGACTAAGTGATGATGTTAAAGATTATGAAAGAGTCGTGAATGTAATAGTCAACTGATAATATGAAAGATGAAAAAAGAAAGAGTTTAGAGATAATCTTGTGTCTTCTGTTCTTTACTTGTCTATGTGAATTTATGAATGATGTTGCTATACGTCGTAGACTAGATCTAGTTTGTGGATTGATTATGGTGCAATATTCATGAATGACTGTGATAATATCTATAATAATAAAAAACATACATAAGCGCAAATAAGGAACCATGACCCGGGTATCCACCTCCCTTTCCCTTACTACTATAGAAGCCTAGTTCTTGTAGTCCCAATAGATACCTCGAGTGAGACTTCATCTGCGCAAGTAGGTGATGCCAAAAGGGTCGGTGTCTTGTGGGTTTGTTGGTCATAGTTAAACTGAACCTTGGGTCTTATAACCCATGCACAGATCATTAGAGCCAACAAATGGTTATGTTGCTGAGACCGAGAAATTACGATTAAGTAAATGTTTGGAGGTTGACTAAGAAGGAGATCACAGACTATTTAGAATAAAAATAATAGGAATATGTGCAGAAAGATAACATGAACCCTTGAATGAGTGACAAGGAATGGCTGCAACGGTATGTGTTCATGGATCCACATGAAATTTTCTTTGGATAATTTCCAAAAAATTTGATCGAGTGGCTAGAGAGGTTGGTAGAGAAGACATGAAGGTTTAATCTTGTAGCACGAAAGAATTGGACTCCTAAATTGGTAAGACAACTAAATTCAGTAAGTAACTCAACTAATCAAGCAATTGGTTTTTTCTTAGATAGTATACTAGGGGGTTATGTTACAAAATTTGCAACAGATTGCATTCAATCACACAATATTGCAGAAAGAGATTTTTTCAAAGGTCCGTGAGGGAGGTTCTTGAAATCATTGAATACGTGGATAAAAATGTTGTTATGTGAAGACCATGTGATGATAATGAAGTCTGACAACTAAAAGGGATTTGCGCACATAGGGGGAGTGAGAGGATGATAGGGGGATCACATGAGAGAAGGAAGCAATGAAAAAGGAAGGATGAGACCGAGGATGCAAGAAGGAAACATACCAGAGGAAGAGTATGATTTTGGAGAGTTGCGTGGAGGAAGAAGGTACACGAGGAAAAAGACTGGGGCTGGGAGAGAAGAGAAACACAATGAGACAAAGTAAAGAGAACTGTGTGCATTAGTCTGAATCGCAGAGATTCTATATATAGGAGGAGAAGAAGAGGGGTTCCATTTCAGTCCAGTAATAGAAGAGCTAGTAAGTCCTACTCAGACATGATCCTGTGTTGAATCCATGTTGTCTTTACATGAACTACTCTTCCCTACTACCTACGTTGTTGACCCAGGGTTCATATCTTCCAGAATACCAACAAAGCCTAAAACTATCGGCCCCTTTGGTAAGGCAACACAGTACACATAATGCATTGTGCAGTCTCACCTGAGATAACTTTAATGGGTGTCTGTAAGACTCAGGTGTTTACAACCTAGGATTGAGTATGAGATATGGGATTTGTATTCTTAGCCCTTTATTCTAACTTGTGTTAAAAACTACTATTATTCCCGTTATATTTCGATCTCCGTGGCATCTTTTGGTTATATCCCAACAACAATTAACCAAGCAATATAATAACACATTCATTCATTACACACATCACTTAACTAATAAAAGTATAACAGATATATGCATGCATTCATCACATTACACAGGTATTACTGTGGCTCACCCCCTCCTGGGCTATGTCCACAAAGATTTGGCTCTTGGCTCTCTTATTATGGTAGTTCTATAATCTCGCACTATGTGCTTACAATTCTCCTTGAATGGGTAAGATCTCTATGAGGAGAACTAGACCGCACCAGGCTCCTCAGCCTGTGATCTAATTGCTCAATCACTTTACAAAAGTGGTTCTCTAATAAAAAAAATTACACAAAAGCAATCGAACCTTCATAGGCAATGAACTGAACCTAACCGAACTCTTTTATGATATCTCTATATCTATATTTATATCTATTGGGCTCTTCAACCATTTACACAAAACCTTACAAAAACCCTAGACCTACTGTCGTTAGGTCTTCCTTCTCTGCATGCATGCTTTTCTTCTCTCCAGCTGTCGCCTCCTCCTTGCAAGCACGAGTGTTGTGCTTCTTGCCAGTTGTCACTTTCCTCTTGCACGCTTTCTTTCCCATGATTTCTCTTCCAGCTGTCATTCTTTTTTGTGCATGCTTTCTTTCCCACTTCAGCCTGCTGCCAATAGGCCCCCAATACTGACATGTGACTCGTCCCGAGTCACCTAATCCTTCTGAGCTACCTCGATCTCCTCGGTGATCGTCTGGAAATTTTCGCTCATCTCTGCTACTTTTTTTAGTGCCTGTGTGGTCTTCTCCTTAATGGTATCCACTACATGAACTGCCAGTTCGTTGCTCAGTAATCCTGCACATTATTTTTGTGTCTATGCAATCTATGTTCTAGCTGCTTCTACCTGTGTGAGTACTTATTCTACCTTGTTGGGTTACTAACAATTGTTGGGTTAAGTGAGCTACTCTTCCCTACTACCTGTGTTGTTGACCTAGGGTTCATATCTTTCAGGGTACCAATGAAGCCTAAACCTGTTAGCCCCTCTGGTAAACCAGAAGGCAACACAATACACAGAATGCATCGCCCAGTCTTATCCGAGATAGCTTTAAATGGGTGGCTATAAGACTCAGGTGTTTATAGCCTAGGATTGAGTATGAGATATGGGATCTGTATCCTAAGCCATTTATTCTAACTTGTGTTACAAAATACTGTTATTCTATTTTAACTTTTGATCTCCATGGTATATTTTTGTTATATCCTAACAACAATTAACCAAGCAATATAATAACTCATTCATTCATTACACACAACTCTTAACCAATAAAAGTATGAAAAAGGTATGCATTCATTCATCACATTACATAAGTATTACCATGGTTCACCCCCTCCTGGGATACGTCCACAAAGATTTGGCTCTTGGCTCTCTTATTATGGTAGTTCTGCAATCTCACGTCGTGCACTTACAATTATCCTCATCTGAGAAAGATCTCTATGAGGCAAACTAGACCGCACTAGACTCCTCGGCCTACAATCCAATCCTCAAGATCTACCCTCTCTCCTCTTCTCTAGCTTAGTCACTTTACAAAAATAGTTCTTCTAATCAAAAGCATTACATAAAAAAAATCGAACCTCCATAGGTAGCGAACCGACCCTAACTGAACTCTTTTATGATACCTCCGTATCTATATTTATATCTATCAAGATCTTCATCCATTTACACAAAACCTTACAAAAACCATAACCCTACTATCGTTAGGTATTCCTTCTCTACATGCATGCTTTTATTCCCTCCATCTGTCGCCTCCTCCTTGCATGCGCATGTGCTTTGCTTCTTGCCAGTTGTCACTTTCCTCTTGCACACTTTCTTTCCCATGATTTCTCTTCCATCTGTCATTCTTCTTTGTGCACACTTTCTTTCCCACTTCGTCCTACTACCAACAGGCCCCCGACACTGACATGTGACTCGTCTCGAGTCACTTAATATTTCTGAGCTGCCTCGATCTCCTCAGTGATCATCTGGAACTTTTCCCTTAGCTCTGCTGCTTTTGTCAGTGCCTGCGCGGTCTTCTCCTTAATGGTATCCACTACCTAAACTGCTAGTTCATCGCTCAGTAATCCTGCACATTCTTCATGTGTCTGTGCCATCTATGTTCTAGCTGCTTCTGCCTATGTTTGTACTTCTGCTACCTGTTCCTGTAATGGTTCTATTTGAGCCTGACGATCCTATTTCTATGTTTTCGCAACGATGAGTTCTGTTTGCATCTTCTTCAACTCTTGTGTCCCCTTGACGCGTTCTGGGATTGGAATAGTATTTTTCCTCTGTTTGAGTTCTTGGATTGATGCATTGATCCTTTCCTCTTCCTTGTTCCAGTGTTGAACCTATGGATCCTCCTCCAGTCTTGTACAATGTTGCGCTACTTTCTCGAGCAAGTCAACTGCTGTGCTAACCTGTTTCTCCATCTCCTATAGTTGCGCTATTGCTGCCTGCCTCCCTTGCTCCTTTACTGCTGGTGGAGTTGTTGGTGTCAGTTGTTCTCAGATATCCTTGATATCCTTCTGGTATCGAGTACTTGCCTGCGCAATCTAGTCGATCTTTTCTACGGCTAGAAGTTCATTTCCTTGCGCAATGCTTGGAAGTTTCCCAAAAATTTCTCCCACTCTGCATTCCAATTCGTTTATGTGTTCTGTCTCCTTCTGAATTTTGGATTTTTCTTGCTCATACTCTTTTTCCAATGCTTCCCACTGCTTTGTTTATTTCTGTAGCTCGACTAAGTTTTTATGTACCCGAGACTGCATCTCGTGGTTGACGCTAACCTGTAATTTGTACAGTGCCCTTGATGGCATCCATGTCAGGACCAATTGAATGTGGTCCAAATCCTTCAGTGGTGTTTGTCCCACTATTTCATCCATTCGTAGCATTCTCAGTTTTATGTAGATCATTGCATATGTGTGTGGCATTGGGAGGGCTGGGTATCGTTCTTCTACCTCCACTCTTTCATTGGTTTGTGTTGTTGATGGATCTATGGCTCTACTACTACTTGCTCTTTGGGCCTCCCCGAGTGTCCTGAGGAGCTATCCTATTTCTTCCAGCTCTTTATACAGTTTATTCCTGTAATGTGTTGCATGATCGAAGTCTTCTTCTAGACAATCCTGGACCATTCTTGTGATCATTTCTCCATAGTCCTCCATGATTGTGTAGTCCGGTGATTCTCATTGCGCCTTTGATTTCTTGTGTGCGCCTGCTGCCTATACAACTGGTCTCTTAGTTCCCCTTGGTTCCTGTGTGTTGGGATTTGGGGTGGTCTCCTGCACTCCCTTATCTTGCTTTGGCTGTTCGTTGGTCTCTTTCTTCCCCTTCTAGGTCCTTATCGGCTTTGCCCCTTCATTTTCCTGAGTCGGCTTGTGTTGGCCCGTCCTTGGTTCCTTGGGCACTGGGTTTTGTGGAGGCTATGTTTCCGCCTGCTCTGCTTCTCCTTCTATGGTTTCTTCCAGTACTTCTTAGGGAATGGATGGAATCCTCCATGCATCAATACATTCGCTGATGACCATGTCTACATCACCTTTTGTGATGTAGTAGCACATCGGTAGCCACTGTTTATATGGATCCTATCTTGGTTGTATCCACATGGCTTGACGTGTAGCCCAAAAGTTAGTGATGTTCCCATATCGTGCGACAACCTCTGGTGTTATTCTCCATGATCGACTAATATCTTCCTATATGGCCTGTAGGTATGCTTCAAAGATGATTCCATTTTCCCTCTTATTCCTAGCCTGTGGCCCGGATCTCAGTAATAGATATCTCTCTCTTGCTGGCTGTGGTCTAGTAGAAAAAACTACATACTCTGGTTCCCTCCATCCCATGAAGACTATGAGGGTGAGTATCCATGAGTAATGGAATTTTGTACCAAGTTCCTACGCATCCTTGCAATCCACTTGGAACAAGTTTAAGAGATAAGGCACCCAGCTCACGAAGGTGCCTTCTACGCACTGAGCTGCAACTCCGATGACTCCTGCTGGTACTTCGTCTTTGGGGAATTTTCTTAATAGTTTATAGGCTAAGATATTTGTGCCCAATTGTGTCACTGCATTTTTGATCCATTTGATTATAATGCCTCTTGTCCCCCTGGCAGTACCATATTTCTTCATCATTTCCTCTGCTAACGCTTTCTCTTTGGATTTATCGTCCAGAATTAGTGCGAGATCCATATCTCGACTGGGTAGTCCTGTTATTAGTGCGATACGCTCAACAGTGATGGGGATGGGTCTGTCTAGCCATATATCCCCTCTGTGCGTGATTACTAACATTTACTTAATGCATGCTTTCGCGTATTGGCCTCTACCAAAATGAGAAAGTTTCATCAACCCTAAAATGCCTATTCTGTCCAGTCCAACTGCCCACTGATGTGGCTAGCTGATCGTTTCTCCAAGTTGGTTTACCACTATTTTCTGCATAAAAACCCTCGGTGCAAGTTCCGGGTACTTGGTTTCGTCTGATACATCATGGTCGGAATACTTGAGCTTCCCGACATGACCTAGTAGCTGCGACTCTACCTGTACTCCCTCTGGTATGCGTGGTAGCACAATTTCTGCTGCCGATTTCTTGCAAGGTGAAATCAGTATCATAAATCTATCTTCTTGGTGTTGTGTTTGGTACGAGGTTCCAACAACTCCTGGTTGCTTCCCTGTAATTCATTCTGGCCAAGACGAGGTAGTTTCCGTGGTCTCTTCTATTGGTTGACCTAGGCTGGGTACCTATGACGCATCTGGATTCCCTTCTGATCCTTGATTCTATGTCGTTCAGTTACCTTCCGCGGTTGGTTCAGTGCTTTCTAGTTGCACTTCTTGTTGGGTTTCTACTTCCTCATTCTGAGGTTCTTGCACCGCTGCTGGCGTGTCCTTTTTCAGGTCCTCTGCTTGTGGCTGCTCAATATCTTCCAGTATCGGTGTAGAGTTCACCTGTGGTATCTCTGGGGATGGGATCTCATCGATATCGACGATCTCTGGCTGTTACTGCTCATTTTCTTCCAGTGGCCCTTGTGACCTAGTTTGAACTCTGGTCAATCTAGCTGTCTGGCTTGGTTCAACAGATTTCGGTGGTGCCATAGTGGTGAGTGTCGAACATTTTATGATTTTGAAGGATTGCAGTGAGCTCTGTGTTCTTTCTCTATTCGTTTGAGCTGTTGTTGTTCTCTCTCTATTATCCTTTCGCAAATAGACAAGTTGCTTCTATGCTTGTGTGCTGTATGAGATTGTCCTGAAGCTTATCGAGGACACTTCCTCCATGATGCGATTAATGCACCATAACTGTGGGTTCAATGCATTTGTGATAGTTTCATACTTTCCATTACGCTTAATTTTCCATATCCAGTTGGCGTGTTTAATGTGATGTTCCATCAGTCCTTACCATGCCTTAATTCCACTTAGTGCTGTCCTATCATTCTTCTTTTTCCAACTTTTCGTTTCCCGCTCATTTTTCTTTGGTATGTAACTGTTTTTCTTGCCTTTAATACATTCATGTTTCGAGCATCCTATGGATTTTTCATCTCTGTTTTTTTTTTACTGCGCGATGGGTGGTCGAATGTCCTTATACAACTTCAGTCGACTCCCATTGATCATTCCTCTCAGGTCTACGTCGGCTAAATCTCTTAACTGTACATCTCGACCGTCTGTTATATATTTGACCTCATATGGTCCTAACCAATGCATTCTCATCTTTCCTGGGTGCTAAAATGATTTGCTATCATAGAGAAATACTATATCTCCTTCCTTGAAAGTTTTCTTCTTAATGTGTCGATCGTGCCATGCTTTCTCTCTGGCCTTTTGCACTTGTTGATGGAATCCTACCAAGATTTGGTCTTCCTCCATTGCTAACAGTTGGTTCAGTCTTTCCTGTATTGTGCCACGTTCTGTCATTTGTGTGATAGATGCTATGTGTAAGCTGGGTACTAAAAATTCTATTGGCACTACCACTTCTTGGCTGTAGACGAGTTTGAATGGTGTGTGCCCTGTCAATTTCTTGCATGTCGTCCTATATGCCCATAATAATGCTGGTAATTTGAGGTCCTAGTCGTCTTTGTTGACGTTGCAAATCTTTGTCAGTGCATTCTCTAGAATTTTGTTAAAGGTTTCTACTGCACCATTCGCCTATGGATGATACAGTGTGATTTTCTGGTGGTGAAGTTCAAACTCCTTGAGCATCACATAGATGGTGCTATTTATGAAATGTGTGCCTTGGTCACTCATCAACACTCTTGGGCACCCAAACCTAGTAATTACTTGTTCAAATAAGAAGTGTGCAGCTGTCTCTGCGCTGCAGTCTTTTATTGGTGTGACTTCCGCCCATCTTGTTAGATATTCCGTCGTGGTGATGATGTATCTTTCTCATGTTCTTTTGTATGGTGGGTTAATTGGTCCCACAAAGTCTATTTCCAATTTATCAAATGCCTATAATGTCACTTGCGGTCGTAATGACATCTCGTCCCTTCTGTTGCGTTTGCCTACCCTTTGACAAACATCGCATCCCTGACAGTAATCTTTCGAGTCTCTGTGAATCGTTGGCCACCATAATCCTGCATAGAGTACCTTTTGCGTAGTAGATTTTCTTGCATAGTGGCCTCCTACCAATCCCTCATGGGATTCTACTAAAATTCTTGGTCGATCATGATCTAACATGTACCTTCGTAAAATACTATATGCGCCCATTTTATATAGTTGTCCTGCGATCAATTAATAGCCGGCTGCATGAACTACCAAGTTCTTCTTCTGCGCAGTGGTATATTCTTGCGGTGCAGTACCTGTGCTCAAGTACTAGATGATCTCTATGAAGTAGTGATCAACAATCTGTACTGAGAATAACTGGGCATCCAAAAAGTTGTCTTCTAAGTTTGTGGGTTCTTCTCCATTTGTGACCTGTGATAGGTGGTCAGGTCCTACATTCAGTTTTCCTGGTTTAACTATTAGTTCGAAGTCAAATTATTGAAATAATAGTAACCATCGATAGATCCTACCCCCCAACACTGGCTTGTTGACTAGGTATTTTAGAGCTGAGTGATCTGTAAACATCTTAAAATGTTTTCCAAATAGGTAGTTTATGAACTTCGGTAGTGTGTAAACCATAGCTAGGCCTTATCTTTCCATTGTGTTATAATTATGTTCTGAGTATTATAGTTTTCTGCTTGCGAACGCTATTGAGTGATCCAAGTCTCCTGCTCCTTGTTGCACTAAGATAACTCCAAGTGCTATCGCTGATGCATATACATGTACATGGAATGTCTTTCCCCAGTTTGGAAATACTAATATCGGTGCAGTGACCATCTTTTCTTTCAGAGTATCCAGATCGTGTTGACACTCATCGTTCCATTAGTACTTTGTGTCCTTTCTTAGAATTTTTTCCATTGGTGTTGTGATATGTGCATATCCTTTGATGAATTTCTTGTAGTATCCTATGTGTCCTAATGTCGCTCATAGCTAACAGACTGTTTTTGGTGCTAGTAAATTAATGATGAATGTGATCTTTTCCAGATCGACCAATAGCCCTTGTTTGCATACTATATGGCCCAATAGTATCCCAAACGATGTTCCAAATATACATTTCTTTATGTTTAGTGATATCTGACATTGTCTGCATCGTTCTAGCATTAAGCGTAAGACTTCCACATGGTTTTTCAGCAGACTATAGACTGTCCAGTCATCCAGGTATACTTTGAGGAACTGATGGATGAATTCTTTAAATGTTGCGATGAACACTCTGGAGAATATTGTTGGTACATTCTTCAGTCCAAATGGAATGACTGTATATTGGTAAGATCCCCAGTCCATCACGAATGTGGTCTTGTATCTGTCCTCATGTGCTATCTTGATCTGATGGTAGCCTGAGAATCCATCAGTGAAGAGTAAGCTTCGTGTCCCCCCACATTCTCTAACACTTCATCTGTGAACGATGTAGGGAATGGGTCGTGGAGGCATGCATCATTCAACTTCCTTAATTCGACGCATATCCTAATCCCTCTTCCTTGTTTCTTGTCCTGTACGACCATCGAGCTTATCCATTCTGATTCCTCGACTGGTTCGATTATGCTGTCTTCGAGCATCCAGTCAATCTCCTCTTTAAATTTATTTTTATATATGGGGTTCAGTCTATATGGTCACTGTCTAATTGGTATCGCTTTAGGTTTGAGAGGTATCTTCATCTCTCCTAGTTCTCCTGCTATGCCCTCCATCTCTGTAAATGTTGTAGGAAACAAGTCGCTATACTCGCGTAACAACTCTATGATGATTTCTACTCTTGGATCATCCCAGTAGTCTCCAATGCTGGCCATTTTGGGATGTTCAGCTGTTCTAATGTTAACTTTCTTTACCTTTATTGGTGTGGAAATAACTCCGAATTCCATGGGTGGTCCCTTCACATATTTTTGGCCTTCTACTTCTTCAATCCGAATGTCACGCAGGTCATCTTCGTATGGTGCTTCCTCCTATACATGGTAACATGACAATAGTTCCTTGACTGTTTGCTTATTTTACTGCTACTCTTCGGTAATAAGTTCTGTTTCCAGATCTTGAATGAATATGACTCCTTTGATTCGTTTCAGGGCTGCATCTATGTTGGGGTTCTCATGCTCGAATGAGAAAGTGACAATAAAGTTCTGTTGCAATGTCGTCCATGTTGTAGTTCCTTTGCGCAGTTCCTGATCTGTATACCAGTTTGATGGTATGACCTCTAATGTGTGAATGAAATGGTGAGGCGATTCCTCTGGTGGTGTCATTTTCCAGAGTGTTTTTCACTCCTCCAAGTGTTTCGCTGGTGTCCCTAGTCCTTCATATCTTTATTGTTTGCTATCTATCTGTTCTGCGCAGTAACCGCTTACATTGGTACCGGTTTGAGATAGTTTCCTTGTGTGCGCCCCACCTTATTGCGGGTGTGAGTGCTAAGTCTAGTGCTCGTAGCCTCTGGTTCTCTAATACTTCATCTTCATATTGTGTTAAGAATGTTTCCAAATCATTTAGTCCATGGAAACTAGGTGGTTCTTTGATTTATATACCTATCCTTCGTACTGCGTGGTCTATTCTTGCACATCTTCTCATGGATACTTCATGTAGTCTCTGTTGCCAGTTTTCTAGCCCTATGTCTGAATATGTTGTGCATGAAGTAATGTTGTGCCAACTGAGGACCCCGTAATGTTGTGCAGTTGGTTTTACGTAATCCTCCTCATGCACAGTTGTTCTATACAATTGGCCAATTTCCTCTAAATCCAGGCAAGTGGGTTCTACAAACCTCTCCCATTCTAATGGATCTAGTGGTGCTATGACCTTGTAATATCCAGATTCAAATGCCATTTTTCTTGTCTTCAAGTTGATTATGGTCTATTTGTCAAATGTCTAATCCAGACCGAGTAGTGGCGGGTATGGTGTTGTGCCATCTACTATTTCGATGACTTCAAAGTCTGCTTTAGTGCGCACTCCATAAAGATCTACTATTACTCCTTTCAGTCTCCCTATTGGTAGGACCCTATGTTGGTTTGCTAGTTTTCGTTGGACATTTGAGTATCCCAATGTTGTCTCTCCCATGCATTGCCATGTTTTCTTAGGTAGCACATTCACTTCAGATCCTAGGTCTAGTATGATGTCTCCCATATTGAAATCCCCGATGTTAGCATTCAACCTAAATTCCCTACTTGTTCTTCTTCTTGTGTGTAGATGATTGACAATTTTTGGTTCTAGCTTTTGTTCCGTCTCACTGCTACATTTCTCTAGGATGTTTTTCAATATTTTCACAGATGAAGGATCACTTAACATTTTAATGCATGATTGAAAAAAGTCTTTGATAGTACTTACTTGTCCCTTGGGTGGAATTTCATTGGTATGATTCAATTATAACGACATTTCATATTTTGGGGCTTCATGGACTGGTTGCATAGTGGAATTCGACGTTGTTTCCACCTTTTGAAATTCTTGTCTGTCTTCCTTAAAAGTCTCCTTTTCTTTGGGCACGTCGAACTTCTTTCTTGGTTTGATGTTCTTCTTGACCCATTGGTTCTATGCGGATTCCTGTCGGACTGCGTTGTTTCCTGTCTTCATTCCTCCATGGGTGACTATATTGATGTTTATCCCATCCTCCCTTGCTTCGGCTAAAATCCATTGAACATTTTGATTGTTCTGGTTCCTCTTTTCCTGGATATTTACTAATAGCATCGGACATTCCTCTGTCTTGTGATCCGATGTACGACAATACATACAAGTCGCTGGCAGTAGTGGGCATCCCCGTGCGTAATGTCCCGGTTGCTGACAATTGTGACATGTGGTTGGTCCTCTGCCACGTCCGAAACCTCCTCTGGCTCATCCTCCTCCTTGATATCCTGCTCGGTCCCCTCTTGACATGTTGTACTATGGTTCCTGATTATACTGTGTGGTATTATACTGGGGTTGCATCGGGTTCTAATGTGACTGTGCGGTATTGTATGGTTGTTTCACAGTATTGTACTGTTGCTGCGCAGTGTTGTATGGAGCTGGGGCTTGACTGAACTGTGGTGCTGCTTGCCCAGTCATTGTTTCAGCCTATACTTTGTATGCGTCTAATGTTCTTTCCCACATCAGCTACATAGTTCTGCAATCTTTGTCATCGTAGCCCACTAACTTACAAAAGGTGCAATGAGAATTCTTTGGAACTGTCTGGTACTTTTGCATCATTTTGTAGTGATAAGGGTTGTGACCCAGTTTCTTGCATATTTCACACCATAATCCTCCCTATGGTAGCGGTTTTGGCATGCCTATTGCCATATACTGCACGAATGTTGGAAATTCGTTCTTGTGGTGTCCTTCCATCCGACATGTGGTGCACCAAATAACTTCTCGTTTGTCCTTGTAATTATTCTTGTTCAATTGAAATGTTAGGTTCTTCAAATCCTCCTTCAATTCTTCAATAGTTGGGTCCATCTGCTAGTACTGGTTCTCTTCCAATTGCAAGGCTGCCTGTAGAGCCTCGGCCTGCATCTGAAACTTCTACTGTTGTAAGGGATATTTTAGGTGTGGGAGTAGGGAGTTGACAAATAGGTGTTGGTGCTGCATTTCAGTCATAAGGTACTTCAACTTCCCCTTCAGTTTCTTGAATCTTTGGCCAATCTCCCATACAGACTGTCCTGGTTTCTGCCTTATTTCGATCATCTCGTTCATGTACTGATCCTTTGAGCTCAGCTTCTGGAACTAGTTAATAAGTAGCTTCTTAATGTCTTCCAGTGTCCTCATCATCCCAGGGGCACTATTCATGTCTAGACTTATGTACCAGTCTAGTGTGCGGTCTCTTAGCGTGATCGCTAGCAGCGCAAGTTTGGTATCTTCATTAGTGATCTATTTTGCCTCCTAGATCTTTGTACAAATGAACAAGTGCTTCTCAGGGTATTCGATTACTTCTCCTTGAAATTATGGTAATCTGATAGTGGGATCGTGTCCTTCCATTCTAAATACTGAACTGCTACCTATGCTGCGCAGTGTAGATACTTGACTAGTACTACTTGAACTGGCTCTTCCAGTTGTTGGTCCTGCGGTAGATGTACTTCTTGCTGTCGAACTTCCTCCGACCTTCGGTTGTCTAAACAATGGTGTTCTCTTTGGTGTATTGGTCACACATGGGTTTATGGGTTCCACACTGACATTAATATGGAAAGGATGGCTATCTTCTCCTCCCATTCTTGGGCCTCTTGTTTTCTGCTCATAGGTTGCACACATGATTTCCTCAATCTTCTCCACAACCCAGAGATCCTCTACCTCTTCCTCATCACATATCAAGCCCTCCCTCGTGGATAAAACTCTCTTCTTAGTATTCACCTTATATTGGTAGGGTACTTTGCTACGCGTTGTTTCAGATGACGCCAAGATCCACTTAATATGGTTGTCATCCATCAAGATCGGGTCTAAGAATTCATCCTCCTTATTTCCTTTAACCTCACCTTCGTCCATCTATCCTCTCTCTGTTAGTGTTTCCCCCCTTCCCCCATGCACGCAGGGAATTCTAGATGTCTGATTCCATTGTCATTAACCCTTTTTTATATAGCAGTATCTTGATATAATTATACAATGATCGAATGTACCTTCCATGGGGTTTGCGTAGAAACTCCTGCTCTGCTGCGCTGCATGACTTCGCTGTGTTGACTGCAAACTCTGTGATGAATCCTGCCACAATACTGTCAATCCAAAAGTCGACTGCACTGGTGAATTTGTTGTTCACCTACTGTAACTGGTCAACCTATACTGGGGTCCAATCTAGATGTCGAATCCAGTTTGTCGCGTGGTTATCTTTCAACCGTAGTATCCACTCCCATAGTAGGTGGGGGAAATCACAGAAAAAGAATTCGTGTAAATATGTAAAAACATATTTATCCAAATATTTACGAGGTGTGATGCTAGGGTTTCTATTGTCTTTCTGGGCAAAATCTATCTCTTTAGTTCTCAACTATCCTTCGATTTCTTCTTTCATGGGGTTCCACAGTCTCAACATTCCCTTCTAGTGGCTCAACGGTTTTCTAGTTTCACTCATTCTTTTCTTATACATTCTATCTCATCTACTCAGTCCTTTCTTATTCCTCTTACCATGACAACGAAACCATTTGTTGGCTTTACATGAACTAATCTTCCCTACTACCTACATTGTTGACCCAGGGTTCATATCTTTCAGGATACCAACAAAGCCTAAAACTATTGGCCCCTCTGGTAAACCAGAAGGCAATGTAGTACACAAAATGCACTGTGCAGTCTCACCCGAGATATCTTTAATGGGTGGCTGTAAGACTCAGGTGTTTACAACCTAGGATTGAGTATGATATATGGGATTTGTATTCTGAGCCCTTTATTCTAACTTGTGTTACAAACTACTGTTATTGCCGTTATATTTTGATCTCTGTGGTATCTTTTGGTTATATCCCAACAAAAATTAGCCAAGCAATATAATAACGCATTCATTCATTACACACAATGATTAACTAATAAAAGTATAACAGAGATATGCACGCATTCATCACATTACACAGGTATTACCGTGGTTCACCCCCTCCTGGGCTACGTCCACAAATATTTGTCTCTTGGCTCTCTTATTATGGTAGTTCTGCAATCTCGTGCCATGTGCTTACAATTCTCCTCGAATGGGTAAGATTTCTATGAGGCAAACTAGACCGCACCGGGCTCCTCGACCTGCTATCTAATCCTCAAGATATACCTTCTCTCCTCCTCTCTAGCTCTATCACTTTACAAAAGTGGTTCTCTAATAAAAAACTTTACACAAAAACAATCAAACCTTCATAGGCAGCGAACTGAACCTAACCGAACTCTTTTATGATACCTCCATATCTATATTGATATCTATCGGGCTCTTCAACCATTTACACAAAACCTTACAAAAACCCTAACTTTACTGCCATTAGGTATTCCTTCTCTGCATGCGTGATTTTCTTCCCTCCAGCTATCGCCTCCTCCTTGCATGCACACATGTTGTGCTTCTTGCCAGTTGTCACTTTCCTCTTGCACGCTTTCTTTCCCACGATTTCTCTTCTAGCTGTCATTCTTCTTTGTGCACACTTTCTTTCCCACTTCGCCCTGCTACCAACAATTCATGACCCCATGTGAATCACCACAATTAGAGATAACATTTGAAGACTTTTCAAAATCCATCATCGTTAGTCGATGAGTACATAGTAGTAGAAGTCATAATAGTGGGAGCAATGTGCAGAGTCAAAGTTAGAATCCGAGTCCACCAGCATCACTAAGAGGAGGGACTACAAAAGCCATAATGGTGGGAGTAGATAATACTCTTAGAATTCTTGAATTCAAGGGAGTGGGGTCAGAGGATCTGTAACAACACTTGTTTGTGTGAGAAACAGTTTGGGCCACTAAAAACATACATGATGTTGCCGTAACAATTGTGTAGTTAGCAACAACATTTAGAGGCTGTGCACTAGTATGGTATATGAAGTTACAGAGAATTATACATACATGATAGTACATGACCTTGGTAGAGATAAAGTAAGCGCTATTAAAAGAGTTCAAAAATCCAAATTCAGAGTCACAGTACATCACCGACCTAAAAGAGATCAAACATGTACAAACATAGTATATACGGGTTTCAATCAATGCGCTAAGGATGTAATGAGGAGATTGAATTTCCAAGTTCCATATCAACAACATCAAGAGTGGTTTATTGACGGACTTCTACCACACATTCAAAGGCCCCTGATTCAATAGAAGGTTACGTCACAACCTGAGGCACTTGAGATTGCAATGAAACTAGAGGTATCTCTGATAAGAGATATAGGAGGAGTGGAACATGTTCATACATAGTTGGCTGCATTGACAATTCAGCTAGTCGAGCTTACCAAAGGAAGTTAGAAATGAGAAAATGTATGGTGTACCAAATGCAGGATGGAGGGCCATCACAAGGATGGATTCCCAACATTCTCGCATTATTTAGCAACTGGAGTGTCAAATCCACTACCACGAGGGAGATACTACGAGATATGTAAGAAATGGGGCCATCACCCCATAGAGTGTCCATTACTATAGAAGTATCAGAGTGTAGATTTTAATCTTGTACAATATTTTACTACAAACAATTTTTCAATAAAATAACATAAAAGATACAATGACAAATACACACATTACACAAACATTTTTCCCCTGGAAACCCAAACCAGGAAAACCAATATATTCTATATTCATTCATAGTGATACATTGTTTACAATAAAATATACATATAGGAGACAATGTTATCCAAAACCCTAACCCAATGACCTGGATTAGTCAACAACCCTAATTCCTTAATAAAAAATATAAAACCATTGAGAAAAAACCATGTGCTGAAAAAATGCCCAACAATGGACACAAAAATCGAGGCATCATGAAAAACGAGGTAAAAAATATGACATGTTTCCTGAGGAATTTTTTTTTTCTCAGGGGTACTTCCCTCGAACCCCCGAAGGGGGGATCTAGCACCCCCCCCTCAAACCCCCCTATCCGCCCTATGCAATGTAGCAGACACTAGAGCTAGTCATGGAAAGAATATAACACATACCCAACATTCTCCCACTTATTGTTTTCTTTTCATATAGGGGGTTACAGGGTTACATAATCAACAATCCAACGAAACAATTCCTATCGATCCTCTACACCAAGAGAAATTCTCAGTGCTCACAAAATTATTTAATGAATCTGCAAAATTCTTCAAAGTGTCCACCTTCACCAACAACACTTTCTTTTCTTCAACCATGTCTCTCACAAAGTGATATTGAATATCAATATGCTTTGTATTTGAATGATAAGCCGAGTTCTTCGCCATAAAAATTGCACTCTGATTGTCGCAATATATCCTTACAACTTGTTGTACCAACCCAATACCCAAACACAATCTCTGTAACCATACTACTTCCTTGCTTGCATGGGTGGCTTCCATGTGTTCAACTTCTGTAGTTGAGAGTGCCACTATAGATTGTCTTTTTCTCATCCAACTGATTGCTCCTCCAAATAGGTTAAAATAGAGTATGAGGATATTCTTCTTCTAATTCATGTTCTTTTGTAGAGTCTGATTCATCATCCTTTAAATGAAACTCTATTTTATTTGGTTATTCCTTACTTGGTAGGACTTCTTGTTTAAAAACATCCTTCATCTCTCTAAATACCACATCTCGGCTACACACAACCTTCTTAGTTTATGGGTTCCAAAGATTATAACCTTTGAGACCATCTTTATACCCAATAAAGATACACTTTTCCACCTTCTTATCTAGATTACTCCTATTTTCCTTTGGATCATGAACATAGGCCTCACAGCCAAATACCTTGAGATGTGTGAGAGAAGGTTTCTTACCAGTTCATACCTCTTGTGGATTATTGTCATACATCACTGATGAGGGCGATCTATTGACCAGTTAATATGTAGTACCCACTGCCTCTGCCTATAATTCTTTCCCTAACCTGACACCACTGAGAATGCACCTATATTTTTCCATTAACGTCCTGTTCATCCTTTCTGCAACTCCATTCTATTGAGGTGTATATGGAATATTCTTCTACCTTTGTATACCATACTTCTTACAAAATTCTTCAAATTCATTCCCATAGAACTCTCTTCCATTATCTATCCTCAACACCTTAATTATTTTCTCTGTTTGATTCTAAACAAGAGCCTTTAACTATTTGAACCTGTCAAATACTTCATATTTGTTCCTAAGGAAATATATCCAAGTATTACTTGAGAAGTCATCTATAAATGAGACATAGTACATATATTTTTCCAATGATAGAACTGACACAGGTCCAAACACATCATTGTGAACTAGCTGTAAAATTCCTTCTTACCCCATTGCACCAGAGGCGAATCTTACCCAATTTTGCTTCCCATTTACACAATGTTCACATAAATAAAAATCTAGAGAGTAGTTAGACATACCTTCAACCATACCTTTACTGTGTAGTAGTCGAAGACCCTTCTCTCCGATATGCCCTAGTATTTGATGCCACACCATAACCTTTTCTCCAGAGACTGTAGGAGTTCTTTCTTCTTCAACTCCAATATTAGGAATAATGGAACTATTACACACATCACTAATAGTGCTTCCTTGCAACTTATACAAAGTTCCAAACCAAACTCCCTTCAACAACACTATTGCTTCTCGAACCATCCTGTAGGTTTCCTTTTAAAATATTGTTTTTACCCCTACATCGTCCATTTTTCTTACAAAAATAAAATTTCTGGCCAATCATGGGATGTGCATAACACTAGGTAGTGTTCTAATCCTTCCATCTATGAGCTTCAACTTGACTTTTCCTCGACCTATGATTCTAGTTGTCGTGTCATCACCTAGGAAAAAATTACTTCCATCATACTTTCCATATTCACATAACCACTCCTCATGGGGAGTCATATGAAAGGATGCACCTGAGTCAACCAACCATGCCTCATGATATACATGTGTGCTTGAAGAAGACAAGTACGCATCCCCTCATTCTTCCTTGGAGGTATTTTCTTTTGTAGAAGGAGATTCTTCAGATCCCTTATTTTTCTCAACTTTGGATCTACACTGCTTCTTGTAGTTCCCTTATTTTCCACATCTCCAATATACCTTTACAAAATTTTCGGGAGACTTAGATATTCCCTTATACTTAGATCTCCTACTTGAGGACTTAGATCTATTTCTTTCCTGGGAGAGTCCTCTTACAAATAATGCATCTGTGCTCTGGCATTCCATGTTCTTCC
>JZKD02S1696973.1:0-16576 GCA_000966675.3 Picea glauca
ATCACTTTATTAATGCTCAAATGCTTCAAGTACAATAAAATGAATTTACAATACAAGAACTGAAGACTCCTTTCGAATATGCTTCTCTTACACAGAAAAGGGACATCACCCTTGCATTCCTCTCAAAAAAATGAGAAAAGTGAGTGTAAAGTCAGTTATATTTTGCTTACATTGCCCTAGAAGCCCCTTGGAACGGAAAATAATACAATGGTTTTTTGTTTCTTTGCTCAAATGAAGAAAGAGAGTGCACCGTTGAATTCTTGGTGAAAAATCGTGCAAAATTGATAT
This sequence comes from Picea glauca, assembly GCA_000966675.3. Lineage (NCBI taxonomy): Eukaryota > Viridiplantae > Streptophyta > Pinopsida > Pinales > Pinaceae > Picea > Picea glauca. The sequence continues at coordinate 289 of JZKD02S1696973.1, forward strand.
AAAATACTTGAAATTCTGTCAAGGTACCATTTGGCACACTTTACGGTATAGCCTCATATGTTGTTACAACAATTTTTCCCTCACTCCATGTAAATTTCTTGGATGGATTTCCATTTTCCCTTTGTAGACTTGAAGTCCCTTTTTGTCCATTATAGAGCCAAAAAAGATTAATTTTCCACATATATGTGCCCTATCAACTATATAGCAAGTGTATACATAGGTTGCTCCACTACAACATGCATACATCAAGTTTGGTGGTCAAAATTAAAAATTATGTCTAGTTTCCATGCCATGTCACGAGATCTATGATCGTTGACTTTCCATATACTGGAAATGCTCTGAATTGGCCCTTCGAAGGTTATAAATTGAGCCATATCCAAGCCTTGAGAGGGTACAATTCAACTTTTAGATCAAAGACACTTTGGAGAAATTTCACTTCATATTGATTCTGCATCCCTTTGTCCTTGAAATTTTGAACTCCTTGTTCAACCCCCAAGCTCTTCCTTCTTTGTGATGGAAAACCTCATTGACTCCTTTATATGAGCTTTCCTTTGGTGGAGAATTAAAGTGGTGGAGGCCCAGCTGGAGGGAATTAGTTTCTCAATTTCGATACGTGTCATTATAGAAGTTTGTCACATATGTACTTCTATTAATTATTTTAATAGAAATACTCTTTTCTCGTCCAATTGATATATTGAAAATATTTGAATTATTATTCCATGGGTGTATTTGTCATGTCTATTAATGGATTATGATAATATATATGCTAAAAATATATATTATCACCATATGCTTGTGTATCTTGGTTGTTGAGGACAAGTTGCAGGTATAAATCTTTGGGTTGTGTGCTCAACTGTGGTCTTCATCGAACGTCTGGACGAGGTAGGCTCTTAGCCTTGTCTTGTTAGAATTTCATTTATATAACATACTTGGGATTATATTTGATTTATGCATGTCATTATGTCTATTGTGGTTTACCCCTTTCCATAGAGATATTTTCCTTGTAACATAATTGGCGACCATACTGGGGAGTGATCTCTTTTTTTGGGGGGTTTGGAGTGTTTTTCTCCTTGATTTGCTCTCTGTTAGCCTGAGTTTCCATATCATCTGTTTCTTGACAGCTTGTTTTTTATCTTTCATCTGAGTTTCATGGATTAACCCTTTCCCTAACAGTGTTATACTGGTTATACATGGTTTTTCCCTTGACATACATGTATATACGCGAGTTTTCTTCCTTTAGTGAGCGTATATACACGATTTATGCTCAAACAATCATGCACATCATCTCTTTAGTATTGTTGGCCGAGTTTGGTGTGTGCTGGGTAAGTTTGGTTGGTTTTTGAGTCTTCTTGGGTCCATGTCCTGACTCTTAAGTGCTTACAGAGTGATAGAAAGCCTTTTTATTGTTGAATTTTTGGGTGGTTTTATTTATTATCATCTTTTTCATTGTTTGTCCTTGCACATTGGTCTGAGTGTTTGCTTCTTCGTGTCCTGCTTGGCTTGTCTATTTTTTCTTGAAGTAGGGTCTTCCTATGAAGTTTCCATTTAGTCCTTGCATTTTCTTTTCTTTATATCAAAAATACAAAAATATTTTCTTATTTTCATTATGAAATTTTCACTTTTGATTACTTTTCATTCATTTTGACACACTTGGAGATATTTCATTTCATTGAAATTGTAGAGATTGGACTGGAAATATTGCATTTAGAATCACACCATCTCTTTGAAATTCAAGACTAGTACTTAGTAGTGTTTTTATATTTGCTTCTTTTTATATGTTGATTCATAACACTATTAGTTTCATGACCGGACCTATTGAGTAAGAAGAAGCCATTAAAATTAATGTTGATTAATTAAAATTGATTAGAAACAATTTTATTTTTTAGGGTACACAAACAAGTATAGGACATAGGGCCTTGGAATAGGATTTTTTGAGTCAAATTATCCAAGGTTATTAAAATAAACATATGTATCTGACTAGGGAGTGGTGAAACCCATTGTATAATCAGTGACTTCAGGAGGCTCTACTCACACTGGAGTTAAGAATGAGGTCGTACGAAGTTGGTTGCAAATATATCCCTCTAATACCTTCTTAGCATCAGAGATATTTATGGGGTTCTATTCGTATTTAGGGGTCTTTCTAGTACCTTTACTTCCATGAGAGGTGGTTCTTTCGATATTTTGGGCTTTGTGTTGGCACAGGGGAAGACTCAGGGTTCAATTCTACAACAACACACCAACAAAAACCTAACTACCAACCCTTTAGGAAACACCTGCAAAGCAGATGAATTCTCACCCGAGGTAGAGGTAGGGGTGGTTGCAGGATGCAAGTGTATGCAACCTTAGCTAGGACATAGATCTGTGATTGTAATACTTAACAGAGAACTTAGCACCGATAGTTCATCAATATTTAACCACTATTTACTCTGCAAATAAAATAGAGCATCACATCATTCATTCAGATCTGATGTATATAAGAACTTATCATAGAGAGGTAGGTTAGATATAACAGATTCAGGCACTAGCACATTCATCTAAGTCAGATCTAACATCCATATACATCATTAGCACAAAGCATAAATAGATCTATCTATCTATATCAAAGAACTTAGCAAGTAAATAGATAAACATATCAACACATTGCACAAAGCAGAGCAACACATCATATACATGGTTCACCCCCACCCTGAGGCTACATCCACCAACTCTTCTTCTTTATTATCTTCTTCAATAGGTTACATGTATAGAGCCTCAAAACCCTTCTCTGCATAGGACAAGAGATATGTGCAGCTCTCAATATCCTCCTTCCCCGAGTATATCTAAGCACACAGCCTTTCACAACCTCTTACAATGACTTGCACTTAGCTCTGCAAGTCTCACACAGTATGCACATAGCACTTACAATCCTTTAATCACATAGATATAGCACTTAGCCATTCGTAACTGCTCTCTTCTTACATTTCCTAGACATCTATTTATACTTTACAAAATAGGCCTAAACATGGGCAAACCCATGGGCCAACATCTCATACCCATTACATATTCCCAAATCCCAAAAAGAACCCAAAAAGGGGCCGAGATCCTGTGATCTCTGCTTCATCTTGCGCTCCTCCTTCGACAGGTTGTCAAAGTCCCAAAATAGGTCAAACTAAAACAAGGATCTCCCAAAAACTGGTCAAGGGCCAACATGCCCCCAACACTCACCTGTGAATCATCCCAAGTCACGTCGACTTACTGTTGTGCCATTAACTCTTGTGCAACAAACTCTTGGATGACTACCTCATTCATAGGTACCTTCAGGCGTTGTTCAACTGCAGTGACAACCTTCTCCACTTCTTCTTCTCGGCCTTCGACCTTTGTGAACAATTGGTAAGCCTTATCTTGTACAGGTTGGAGCCTCTAAGTTACTTCCATAACTCTTCTCTGGATAGTGTGGATCTGTTGCTTGGCGGTGTGTTGCTTGTGGGAGTGCTTCATTATTTCCACAACTGACATGGGCTTCAGTTGTGCTTGTATCGTTTCGGCTTGATACTTCGCCTCTTGGAGCTGCGACTCCAGTGCCTTTAGTTCTGGATTCTTAGTGAGTTCCTCATAGGTATGGGCACTATGATCAATAATTTTCTTAAATTCCATAGCAAGGGATTTTATTATCTCAACTGCGCTTCGAGAAGTTGCTTCTCTTTGATCCCTTACATCCTGTGGAGTCTCGGGCACTGCACAGAGCTCTAAGTCTGCTATGCGTTGTTGTAGCTGCTAGATAGCTTCTGCGAGCTGCTCTACTTTCTGTGTTACTCGATTCTCTGCCTTTATTTCTACGACTGTCACAGAGCGAAGTGCTCTGTTGACTGCTTCTTTCACTTCGAGTTGCTCCGTGAGCAACTGTTCTTTTCATTTTTGTATCTGTGCTTTTTCTTCATCGAACTTTGCTTGGAGAGAAATATTTTCCTATTTTGCAGCTCGACGCTTCTCTACAGGTACTCCTTGCACTTGCTTCGAGGCCTGGGTGGCTTTTTCTATTTCTTCTTGTGCTCGTCGAAGGCGAGCTTTGAGTGTATCAGCTAGTCAGTGGAGTTGGGTTGGCTCATCTCCCAAGTTTGGTTCTCCCGATGGCAGGGGCACAGTGGAGATTGCGCGGCTGGAATGAAGAGCCTGTTGTACCCCTCAGAGTTGGATTTCAATTCTATCATACATTTCCTCCTGCTTCGCTCCTTTTTTCTCTGCTATTTCCAGTGAAGCGTCATTCAGGGCTGCTATGATGAAGTCAAAATCATTGGAGGTGAGGAAAGTCTGCATCTTGGTCATGGTGTCTTTCGATTTCTTTCGGGAAGAAGGTTTTAGGGGGGGAACCTTCCGCTTCTTCAAGGGGTCAATCTCATCTCTGGGTGGTGTTACTTTGCTAGGATTCTATTCAGCTTCTACTTTGTCATCACCCTCTCAGTCAGGTGACACTGAAGGAGTCTTTCCTGAGGTACTGCTTAAGTTTTGGACCTCCTAAGTCTTCTTCTATCTACTAGTTCTGGGTGGATTCTATTCTTTATGAGTGTCCTCTAGGCTATCAAGATCTAATATCTCTATGGGGTTGGTGGGGATAAGGAGGTCATCGAACCATTCCTTAGTCATTTCTTCAAGGTCTTCTTCTGTAAGCTTATAATATGACTGGAGCTGCTCTTGGTGTTCATCTTCTCATGCTGTACTGTAGATGAAGTGTTGATCTGTGCTAAACTTCATAAGGGGTCAGAACCTTTTTAATGTGTTTAGAGTCATGCGAGGCTCAACTTCGATGGATCGCTTTAGATGGAGGTAGTATTTATCAAAAATAGCATTCGATTGCCACTATTTGTTCATATCAATTGAATAACATAGGCTAGCAAACTTCGCGGCAAGCGGTTCAAACGAATCGATGTCTGGGAAGGTCACTCCTTCCATCATCTCCTAGGAAACAAATGTATTGAGGACCAAGAGCTAGCTGAAATGAAATCCATAATCATGATCCTGTGCTTCTCAACAATATAGTTCCAACTGGTTAACCAGGGACTTCCCCCAGTTCATCTGTAGGCCTTCCGCGCACTTCCCTGCGAGGTCAATGACAAAGTCAGTGACTTGCGTAGGTCGGTTCTTCCTTACTAATCCAGTCTGGATGGAAGCTACCTTGTATCCTCTTGTTCCCTTCTTAACGCCACCATATGTATCCTTGATCTTCTGTGCGAGTGTGCGATCTGTGACTTTTCCTGGATAAAGGTCCTGCGGGTCGGGTCCTTGCATACTCAGTCCTGTGATCTTGTGGATCAACATTAAGTCAACTGTAATGTAGTGGTCTAGCCATAAGTAGCTTCCATGGTAACACGACAGTAGCAGCTTGACACATGCATTGACTTCCTGGTGTCTTTCGAAGTGTGGGATCTTCATAACATTTAGCAGGGTAGATTGCACGAGGTTCATCATCCATTACTGGGGGATTATCTTTGAATTGTTCCCCTTAGTTCTATTTAGGTACTTGTATGGGGTGAGCATGCCATAGATCTTACAATATCTGAGGTTGAAGTCACTGAACTTTAGTGCTGTGATCTTATCCTACTCTGTCTGAACTGTGCGTATCCCCTTCGAGAGGTACGCAGTAACTATGGTGTATTCGAAATCTCTTGGTACGCTATCATGATTCACCATGCCAGCCAAATGTGGGATGTAATCAGGCACTATGGTTGGAATCCTTTTTTCATTTGTGAGGTCGTATTTATGCTTGGTTCTCTTTTCTATTGATGGTCGGGATGGTCCATCTCCGCGAGCAGTTGATGGAGAGGCTTGCACCATTCTCGTCGATGAAGCTTGTATACCTGTAAACATCGACATGACTCTTTCAGTCATGAGGTTGATCAAAAACTCTTCGACAACTTTCTCTGCAGTGGTGAACTCGTTCGACATACATGCTCGGGGTTGGAAATCTAGGGTTAGAGGAGTAACTTAGACACTACAATGGGATAGAGGGAAATAAAAAAATGATCAATGTGAAAAATAAACAAGTCTGTGTGCTCAGATTCACGGTTAGTAAAAGTACTCTCGGTGCATGGTGCAATGGGATAAATAGATAACTTGGCAACATATTGCTTGCAATGGTCGAGAAGCCTTCATTAACTCTGTTTTGTCCATTACGACGCGGTCCAACGGTCTGGTGGCCAACCATAAATGCCTTTCTACCTGTTTAGTGGGTCAGCTGAATGGTTATATTGGTCCCAATGACTATATTGCTTCACCCTGGCGAAGTTCCATGTAATGTTGTTCTGTTATCCCAGCGAAGCTCCAATTTTGCAAATTTTCCTTCTGCGAAGTTCCCTCTAGAACCTTCTATAACTTGTCAATCTTATCTCTCTTTTTACTTAGCTTTCTAGATTTATTTCCAGTGAGCTTCGTCTCAGTATTCCTTTTTCCATTCCGATTCTTATCTTCTTTTGGCATAGTTACTTTGCGTTGTTGAGATTATTTCCTAAGATTCGAGGGTGATACTTCTTCTTTATCTAGAACAAGTACTTCAATCTTCTGTGGGTCGTCTAGTGTTCTTGCAACTTCGATATCTGGGTCTCTGGTGTTAAATACATTCGATATGTTCTTTTGTTCTTCAATTAAGTGTGCGATCCTTCTAGTCATGAAATCTTTTAACTATTTCTTCTTCTACTCTAAAATTTTTTCTTCTTCTTGCCTTCTAGCCTGATTTCTTTCAATCCAAGGTTTTCCTAGTAACATGGTAAATGGGGAGCTATTCTCAATAAATTTAATAATCTCAAAATGTTCCTCTGTCAAAGTTACATTGTCATTCATAGATATCTGGGTGAGCTTTCCACATAGGTTTATCATCTTTCCTCTAAATAGACCTATTCCTTCCAATGAAGGAGTCATAGCAGGCTTCCCTAAAAGTTCCCAAGTTCTTTTTGTCATGATATTCACTTGTGTTTCCTCATCTATAACACAACCAATTTCGAAGTCTCCTATTCTTGCTTCAAGGCAGTCTTTTTATTTGAAGACCTCTGATAAACTAACATGTTGGTGATCATTCAGAGTTTCTTTCATTTGTAGTAATACTTTCTCTGAGTCTTTCCAGGGTTCTACCATTTCTGGATCTGCCTTAGGGTTTTCTTGTTTCTTGTCCATTCCTTCAAGCTTAGCAACTGTAACATAGGGTTAATCCTCTCTCTTTTTTTAAATGATTCCCAACTCCTTCTATGCTACACGCTAGAGTCATAGTAGCTAACCTGCAAACATTTCTTTCTAGGATTCTGCATCCACTGGTTAGTCCAAACATTCTTTCTATGCATAAGTATAACATATATTTCACTATTCTTATCATATCTACGCATATCAAACCTTATTGCATCTATTAGTGCCCTAGTTTTCAAGCTAGGACATAATATATCAAACATACCTAGATCCATACTTTTGAAACAAAAATTTCCACTTATCTTACTTCTACAGAACACAAAGCTTTCAGATCTATAACTTTTCACTATTCTTACCTTTTTCAGAGCACAGAGCTTGCAAATCTTACATCGTTTCTTCAAATCTGACCTCTTTTCTTGACACATGGATTCACATGGAAACAGAACCATTTGTTGGCACATGGGCAGAACCAGGGTTCAACACTACAACAACGCACCAACACAACCCTAACTACCGACTCTTTTGGCAACACCTATGAAGAAGATGAATTCTCACCCGAGGTAGAGGTAGGGGTGGTTGCAGAAATAAGGTGTCTGCAACCTTAGCTGGGACACAGATCTATGATTGTAATACTTAACAGATCACTTAACACTGACAATTCATCAATATTTAACCATTATCTACTCTCCAGATAAAACAGAGCATCGCATCATTCATTCAGATCTGATGTATCTAAGAACTTATCATAGAGAAGTAGGTTAGATCTAACAGATTTAGGCACTAACACATTCATATAATTCAGATCTAACATCCATATACATCATTAGCACAAAGCATAAACATATCTATCTATCTATATCAAATCACTTAGCAAGTAAAGACATTAACACATCAACACATTGCATAAAGCAGAGGAACACCGCATATACATGGTTCACCCCCACCCTAGGGCTAAATTCACCAACTCTTCTTCTTTATTAGCTTCTTCAATAGGTTACATGCACAGAGCCTCAAAACCCTACTCTGCACAGGGCAGGAGATTTGTGCACTTGCTAGATCCTCCTTCCCCGAGTAGATCTAGGCATGCAGCCTTCCACAACCTCTTACAATGACTTGCACTTAGCTCTGCAAGTCTCACACAGTATGCACAGAGCACTTACAATCCTTCAATCACATAGATCTAGCACTTATCCATTTGTAACTGCTCTCTTCTTACATTGCCCAGACATCTATTTATACTTTAAAACATAGGCCTAAACATGGCTAATTGCATGGGCTGACATCCCATACCCGTTAAATAATCCCAAATCCCAAAAAGGACCCAAAAAGGGGCTGAGATCTGGAGATCTCTACTTCGTCTTGTGCTCCTCCTTCGACAGGTTGTCGAAGTCCCAAAATAGGTCAAACTTGACCAAGGATCTCCCAAAACTTGGTCAAGGGCCAGCACTTTGTTACTCTGCCCATACAGTGGACCGGACTTATGATTGTTCACCTACGCATTGGTTATATTGTGGTGACTCTAGTTTCTTGACATATGTAGCTACATAGGTTACTTGTAGGGGTTATTCTGTAGGTACCTTGAGTTAGATAAGGGACGAACATCATACAACCTTTATGGAGGATTACCTCTCCCGGGGGATATGACTGATTGAAGTGTTAAGTCCATGAGGGCCCTTATAACTAATTTTGATACCTATAATATTTTGAAGGGAGTCTCAGGCCCCTCTTGGGCGCGACATACCTACTCTAGTGATGGAAGCCCCTTTCAGCCACTAGATCCTGTTTGTGAGCATTGACCTTTTTTCTTTATTTTGGTGTGCTATCTAATTATTATTTAGACCTAGGATTTTGTTTTATATATCGAGTCTTGAGTCATCGTGGAGGAGTACCAGCCTCCTTGCTAGTCTCATCGTTTGTTGAATTTACCATCGATTCCTTCTAAAAGGAGTAGAGTTAATAAACGTGGTACATATATCTCCACCTCCCAGACTCGTGATCATCCAGTTATGAGTATTGAGTCAAACCCAAACGTCATGGGGAGTCCTTCGACTCCCTTCTCTTCTATGATTAGTGGGATCCCTTTGAATCCTTCATCCTTGATGATGGGGGTGACGTAGGTCTCCACCTCTAGTTCTACCCAACTCGTGATTTCTACTCGACCCAAAAAAATAGACCCTTTTAGACCTATTTTTGGTATTCTGAGTCATGATTCTCAGTCAATATCTTCCGCCTCTAATCCCTTTACTTTTTCTATGGCCAACATGATGTTGCAACTCTCATCCTTCGTTTCAATGGCTAATGTGAATCCTAGTTTTGGGTCTGGGGGAATGACACCTTCTTATGCTCCTTTCTCATTTGGTGGAGGTCATATTCCCCAAGTGATTCCTACAGTTGGAGGGTGGAATCCTATTTCCTCCGAGCCTAATCTTAGTTTCAATGCTCCAGGATGGAGTGCTCAACCGGGTGGATAATTCACTTCCTATATTTCATCCTTCATTCCCTCATCCTCCATGCCGATTCCGCTGAACAAATTTATTATGGTGAATCCTCCTATCTCATTTGGTGTTCCATCCAGAGGGAGTCTGTTTCACAGTATGGGAAACCCCCAGCCCAAAGTCCCTTCAGCTAGGGGCAACGTATACAATCATCATCATATTACTTCCACGGGTATGGTTCCCATACAACCTTTTATTAATTAGTTTGGAGGAGGATATTATCCTACTGGATAGGGCCATGGTATATACCATATCCATAGATGGTCTGCAATACATTAGCCCCAATATTTCTTGGGAGAATGGGATCAGATGTTGTAACCCCGACTCCCTTTTCTAGCCACACTTGATCTTCCAGATTTATCAAAATCAATGAATGCACTATGCGTCATGATCCATTATGGCCCCTCATCCCCACCAATATTCCTTCGAACATTCCAAAATTTGAAGGCAAGAATGGAGAGGATCCGGGTGATCACATCACTAATTTTGATCTATGGTGCTCATCCAACTCCCTGAATGATGATTCTATTCGTTTGAGGCTATTTCAACGCACCCTCATGGGGGTCACTGCGAAATGGTACATTAAGTTATCGGGGGGAACATACATAGCCTTTGATCAGATGGTATTGGTATTTCTCAAGAAATTCTAGTTTTTGGTCCATTACGATGCCAACATAGAACTTTTTTCGACCTTCTGCCAAGATAAATCCATGCATATCTCAAACCATATCCAAGAGTGGCATATACAAAATAGGTTGATCAAGGCATACATTCCTCCAACGTTTCTATTGGAATGGTTCCTTAAGTCCTTATTGCCTTATTTTTCAAAGGATGTCTTTACATCTGGAGTAACATCTGAGGAAGAAGCTATTTTCAAAGACCAACAATTGGACCTCATATATGCTGAATATGGGATGTTGTATGAAATTATTCTTGATGCACCATGGTCAAACTAAGACCCTAGAAAAAATATTGTGCCTCATGCCAATGGAATCATAGGCTCTGCAAATGCTAACTCTACAGATTTGGTGACAAACCATTTAAAATATTTCTCTCTAAGCCAGCCTGTAGCAAGATAGGCTTCGACTTCATCCTCCACCCCCACCCAGTTGAAAGATGTGCATTTTGTATAGTAATAAACTAACCCAAATGGTAACCAAAAACCACAAGGGAATAAAAAGAAAGGACGAGGTAATAATAGTAAGGATGGGAAAAATAATAATAAAACCAAGGAAGACACTAAAAATGATAGATCAAATAATAATGTTGGTGAGGGAAAGAAAGAAAAGGGGAAGGTGAAGTTTCCTTGTAAACTTTGTAAATATGATCACCTCACCCACCTATGCCCCAAAATTGAGGAAGCCTCGAGGCTCTTATCATAGCCTCCCATTGTGTTGAAAAATCCATTTCCACATAATCAACACATGGCCTCGGGGACCTCCAACACCGGAAATGCATTGAGCGGGAGTCAAAACCCCTCGGCAAATGAAGGTGGCCATCTATGTGTCAATATGGTCAAGTCTTAGATTTATGTAGCCACTCGATCTTGTGATTATGGTTCTTCACAAAATTTCATAGGTCTAGAGTCTCCTCCCCCTACGGAAACACCCTTGCATATAGAAAATACAAAGCCTTTGCCTCGTATTCCGAAAGGAGTACTAAAGAGCTCTGTCCACAATCCTAATGCCAGATTCGCCTAGAACTATTCGATTGTCGAAGATCTAGGCCAAAACCCTTGTACGATGTCGGATTTGGAGGTGCTTCAGATGTGTTCTTCATAGAGGAACACCTTGTTATCTATGTTAGCATCTCTAGACTTGTGTGGCTTGAAGGTTATCAAGTTTGACATCATATATGTTAAGCCTCACTTTCATTACCACATGGCCTTTCAAATCCATGTGGAGTACACAAAAATTAGCATCAAATGTACTGTGATTGATGAAGGTGTTTCAATGTGCATGATATCCCTAACTTGTTGGAAAGCCATTGGCTCTATGACCTTGTCTCAATCTATGAATATGTTGATCGCATTTTATGGGCGTTCGTTTCGACCCCACGAAATTCTCCCCTCTTTTTCGGTCTAGTTAGGTGGGAAGACTGTGGAGGTTGATGTTGATGTGGTTGATGCACCTCTCGACTAAAATTTACTACTAGGGCATAATTGTCCATTTTCCAAACATTATGTTTTCCTCAGGAAGGAAAAATAGTTGCGATTGATTATTTTTCCTTTGCGCACGCTAGTATTAGTGCATCAATTGCACCTTTGGTCCATGTGATCAAAAACTCTTAGTAGGAAACTGAGGATGTTGGTGTCAGAATGTATGCCTCTTTGATGGGTAGGTTTGATTTCATGGCACCAATTCACCATATTCATGCCATTTCTAGTGAGTCTTCATCGTTGATGAGGTCCGTTACTTTTCTCACTTTGTATTTCAACAAAACTTGGACCCTACCTTCCCTGACTATGTCATACAAAGGTCAGTCACACATTGGGATGGAAATTCCACTCTCAGCAGCAAAGGTTGTGTATTGGTAAATTATTGACGCTACTGTTGACCCAAATCCTTCCTCCTCACGGACAAACGAGGTGGATCATGTTCTAGAGCCCATATGGGATACTCAATCATCTTGTTCACATGATTTCCTTGAAAATACTTTACCTTCGGGTGAAGCCATCTTAGAGGCCATGTCTGGTCCTGATACGCCTTGGGATGATATGCATCATCGATCCTATTTTCTCCCAGAGATTGTTAAGATCGAACAAGATGAATTTATATCTACCTTGAGTGAGATGGTTGATCATGCCATGGTTGCATTGGATACGCATGGTATTCATGTTGAAGGAAACATGGAGAATATTTCTCCTACCATCACGATCGACATTGCTCATATCCCTGGTAAGATTGAGAACGTATATATCAGTGCAGATTGTTCTCCTGAAAAAATTCAGATCTACACCAATCTCTTCAAATAGTTTTGTGATGTATTCAATTGGTCATGTGAAGATATGCCAAGGATCGACCCCAAAATTTTCAAACATGACATTAAAACCTATCTGGATGCTAAACCTGTTCAACAACGTCTTAGAGCTATTAATCCTAGGAAGGCCCCTCCTATTAAGGAAAAGGTAGAGATGTTACTTAATGATGGTTTCATATACTCAGTTCCCTTGACTGAATGGATGTCCAACCACATTCCTATAAATAAAAGCAAGGAAACATCCACGCATGTATCGATTTTAGGGACCTGAACAAGTCTTGTCCTAAAAATAACTTCCCGACTCCTTTCATTGACCAAATTCTTGACGAGTGTGTGAGAAGTAAAGTCTTTTATTTTATGGAAATATTTTCATGATACAATCAAATTCAAATCAAACCCAATGATCAACTTAAGATGACATTTATTTGTCCTTGGGTTATTTTTGCATGCTGGAAAATGCCTTTTGGCCTTAAAAAATGCCAGAGAAACCTTCCAACGTGCCATGAAATTTTCTTTTCATGATCTTAAGAATATTGTCAAATCTTACTTAGATGATCTCGTTGCTCACTCTTGCAAGAGAGTAGATCACTCCACTCACCTTCAATTGGTATTTGAGAGATGTCGTTACTATCACATTCAGTTGAACCCTCACAAATGCATCTTCTGCATTAGGTCTGTCCTTCTTTTAGGATTCTTAGTATCTGAGCATGGGATCATGGTAGATCATATGAAGGTTGAGGAAATGCTTTGATTTCCTCCCCTGCGCAACATTAGACAACCTCAAGGTTTGCATGGGAAGGCTAATTTTTTGCATCAGTTCATAGTGAACTATGCCAATTTAACTAAAGGTTTCATGCATCTTTTGAAGAAGGAAAATCCGTTTAAATGGGATGAGTGAGCCCAAGAATACTTCGATGCTCTTAAGAAAGCTTTGGTATCAGTAGCTCTACTAAAGCCTCCAGACTATAGTAGAGATTATTTTCTTTATATAGTCGCGTCCAAAGGGATGGTTGGTATGGTTTTGGTTCAGGAGGATGATGAGCTCCATGAGCTCATTGTCTACTATATCATTACAAGCCTAGTTGGTCTTGAACTTAAATACTCTCACGTAGAGAAACTGGCCTTGGTCATCGTACATGTAGTGCAATGATTATGACATTATATCCTACTTTTCAAAACTATCGTGGTTGCAGATATCAATCCATTTCAATACGTCCTCACCCTGTGTATCATAGGGGGGAAATATAATAAGTGGATTGTTATTTTGCAAGAATTTGATCTCGATTTCACTTCGACGAAGTCTAAGAAATCACTATTTTTTGCTGAGTTGATATCAAACTTCCCTCGACTAGATGAGGACATTTTTCATGACGATTTGTTCATGAATGAAAATATTTTCCTTATCTTGTATTCAGACCTCTGGTATGGAGAAGTTTTGATTTATATTCAAACCTTGAAGCTACCCCAACATCTATTGAGAGACGATAAATGATGTATATGTCATCAAGCTAAAAAATGCCTTATTATAAGTGACACTTTGTATCTTCAAGGGGTAGATAATATTTTACATTGTTGCTTGAATCAAAAGGAAGTTGAGTCTATTCTCAATGAATGTAATAGTGGAGATTGTGGTGGTCATTTATCTGTGCTTGCGACAACCCAAAAAATATTGCGAGCCGATTATTTTAGGCCGGCAATTTTTAAAGATTGTGTTGAAGTGGTCAAGAAGTGTCACACTTGCCATGTGTTCTCTCAAAAAATGTGCTCTCACCCAAACCGTCTTCACCCAGCCGTCACCGTTGGTCCCTTCACCAAGTGGGGGGTATATTTTATGGATTGTAATCCAAAATCGGCTGGGGGGAGCCAACATATTATTGTGGCCATGGATTACTTTACTAAATGGGAAAATACCATACCTACCATTAAATCTAATGGTTATACTTCAACATTCTTTGTATTCAACCAGATTATAGCTCAGTTTGGAATCCCAAGATAGATTATCACTGATCATGGCAATCACTTTCAGAATGAAATGATGAAATATTTAGCATAAAAAATGTGGTTTAAGCATGATCATTCTTCCCCTCACTATCCCCAAGAAAATAAACAAGTAGAGGCAGTAAATAAATCTCTCAAGACCATCTTGCAAAAAACTGTTAGCCATATTAAATATGACTAGAAATTGATGTTGTACCCTGCACTTTGGGTATACCGAAACTCGGTAAGACTTCCACTGGGTTCTCTCTTTTTCAGGTAGTACATGGTGTGGAGTCAATTCTTCCAATTGAATGAGAAATCCCTTTCATTTAGTTGGAAATTAAGATCCTACCTGACACATCCTATCTTGAAGAATGCCTCATGCACCTTGAGCGTCTCAATGAGAAACATCGAGGTTCCTCTATGACTATCGAATAGAATAAACAACGTTTAAGTTTCAGTATGATAATTTTGTCTATCCTCGACAATACGTTGAGGGTGAATTGGTTGTCCTTTATGACCAAGCCAAAGAACCATTGGGGGCAGGCAAGTTCAACCCCATGTGGCACGTTCCTTATAATGTGTGACATGTTTTAAAGAAAGGATCCTACAAATTAGAATATTATGAAGGGAATATGTTGGATGAGACTAGAAATGGGCTCTACCTTAAAAGGTATTACCCTTGAGCCCCCAAGCTTGGGTGTGACCTTTGTATACTAGTGTATCTTAGTGTATACACATCTTTTCTTTTGTGTCATTGAATTTCTTATCAAGTTTTCCCTTGGTTGGAAGATGTCAAGATAGTATTCATTTTACTTAGGATTCATGGACGGTGCCTGTCGTCATACGCGAAACATGGCTTCTGCTGCTTGGGTAATTTACTCACCTGAGGGCCAATTGGTGTCTTCAAGTGGCGTTCATCTGGATCCATCAAAAAATAATGTGGCTGCGTATAGCACCATTATAGATCTATTACGTGACGCCATTTCACATGGTGTTCAGTATTTATAGGTTCACCTGGAATCCCAATTAGTTGTATGAAATTTGAATGCCGGTTACCGTGTGCAAGATCCTACTCTAGTAGGATGATTCCTACGGGTACGACTTTTGGAACGATACTTTGACTTTCTTACTTATAATCACATCCCTAGAAGTTCTAATTATGTATCTGATGCATATGCTAATTATATTTTAGATTAGAATTTGTCACATAACTAAGAAAAGAAAACACATTCATACATTTACACATTGTAACATATATAATTAAAGCCGAAGATCAATTTTTTTAATATTTCACCCTTCCAAGTTCAAAAAATATGGTGTCATAGTACAAAACGGGGCTCACACACTCAAAATACATATATGGCCGGTATATAACATGACCATGGAATCTATGCCTATGGTGCCAAATGCGTATCATGATAGCACACTACGACTATATAGAAGGATCTATAAAATCCTACACACACTGTCCTTTTCCTTGCATCAGATATTGCCATTCCATAATTGTCTTTTGTCGATATTCCAAAGGATAAAATTGTTTCCTTAATGCAATTTTGAATTCTGACCAAGAAGAGAGAATATTACCTCTCTTTTGGATACCTTTTTGAAGTTTACCTTCCCACCAAATCAATGTTGTACCTTCAAGGTGAAGAGAGACCAATTGAATATTTACCTTGTCTTAATTAGTC
>JZKD02S1696973.1:24760-53549 GCA_000966675.3 Picea glauca
TGTTCAGCAGATTGATGAAGACAAGGTAAAGATTCAATTGGCCTCTATTTTACTTGAAGGTACAACATTGATTTGGTGGGAAGGTATCCAAGAGAGTGGTAATATTATCTCTTGTAACATACCCAACCACCCAAGCTGGGCCACACCACACAAAACTCTCTCTTTTTATGGCTCGGATACCATAATGTAACGTTCCCAGCCCAACGGAGGGACATTATAGTGCGAAATACACCTAAAAATGAAACTTATGATAACTAAATTAATTCTTTTACTGTTAGAGAATTTCTTGTAGATTATAGCTACAAATTTAAAACAGGTTTAGCTACTATCTATAACCATAAAACAGATGCATATAAATCATTCTAATAATCAACATGAAATGAAACTAAACTAGTCATTATAGAAACATGTAATTCATTCTCATTTATGTAGATTTCATGCACAACAATAAAACATGTAAATAACTCAGTACAAGATAAAGCACTTATCTTTAAACAAGAATTGTGCAACCAACTACTTGGGACAGATGTTCCACCCAACCATAGACTGATTTTTCCAAATATCAATAGCCAATCACCCCCGAGCTGAGGCTAGTAATCCACAAAAGAGGTTGGTCTCTCACATTCCACTCATAGCTCATAAAACTCATAACCCAATTGATATTCTCCTACAACTATCCCAATTTTTCTACCATATCTCTTCCTCCTAACCTACCCAACCCAAGGAATGCACCACTCTTTTATCAAGGATAACCCAATGGATGTACAATTTGTTTATCAGGGATAACCCAAGGTATGTACCATCCATTTATCATGGTTAACCCAAGGGATGTACCATCTATTTATCAGGGATAACCCAAGGAATGTCCCATTTGTTTATAATGGTCTCTCTAGCATGGGTAGCTAGGAATATATTAGTTGGGAACTCAAGGGAACTTGTTGCTAGTAAAACTATCAGTAAACCAACAACAAACACTTGTTGTTTTAGTGAAACTCACACAGAATTTCACTATTCAGATTCTCCATATCAAATTTAGTCTAGTTACTCACCGGCCTACTCTAGAATCTACCCTCCATGGTTGCACTAGATCCAAGCTCTCCTTATTGCTCTCTCCTTCCTCCCATTCACAAAACTTGGCTAAATAAAAAACATTTTCCCAACCCAGATGATTTTCCTCTCTTGTGACTTTTATTTCCTTACACGCACTCTTCCCCAAGATAATTGTACTCAACCCTCATGTTCCCACTAACTCTGGGATGTGACCACTCACAACCACCTTCTTATATGTGTTCAATGACTTTTTTATCACATGAACTTGACAAAGTCTTGTGGGTTTGTGGTTTCTACCTAAGTTTGTAATTTTTCCCTAGTCTCCATGTTTTCTCAGCCCACAGCTAGTCGTATGAATCCTTGATCATGCAGGCCACATCCATGAACACAAAGCGCAAATTTCCTAACAGTCCATTTCGAGTTTGAAGCAAAAGCAGAAGGAAGATTTAATATTTCAATGGTGGAGATCCATCAGGCGAATCGATCGATGACATGCATTCTTTCGGAAGGTTAAAAGTTGCGCAAAGTTTTGTGGCAGAGAAAAATCCCAAAGTCAAAGGGTCGAGCAAAGATTTATTCTGGGTCATATATCTCATTAGGAGAGATCAACGATGGAAAATAATCATGGGAATCGAGAGTTCAAAATATTGTTAAAGTTGTTTGTCAAAGGTCCAAAATCCTGAAACCTGGAATCAATAGGAGCCATCTGATTCAGAGGGATGCGTGGCACCAGATCCGAGAAGTCACAATTTCACGAATCGGAGGTTTTAGCATGGAGCACGACGCAAGTTTGCGAGGTGAGAAATCATGAAGCTCCCAGGAATTGGGCCCATGATCATATCCCATGGTCATATGGAAAGAGGGGCCATAAAGAAGGGTAAGGGCCTATTGAGCGGCTGACGACTAGGATTTTCTGGAAGTAACCGTGGCCTTCAAATTCAAGGCGATTCTGACCATCGATCTAAATAAGGCCATTTCGCAGTTTCGGGCATTGTGATATTTGGAACCAAGTGGAGTGGAGACTCCCAAAAGATGAAATCTCGAAGAACCTTTTGGATATGAGCCCCAGGTCATGGCCCGAGGTCACATGCAGGATGGAGTGATGGAGAGGAGCTACTCCAAAGGCCGAAAGCGCATGTATCGGTCACATAAGAATATATGCACGACCTTGAGGTGTCAGGATTGACTCGAAGAAGTCATGGGCACTGCCTAAAGAATTCATAGGCATCATGCCTTGTCTCGATCCTGATGAAGATATTTAATGGAAATGGGGGAGGTGGTTGAAACCTCATCTCAACCCATAAATGGAAAATAGGCTGAAGACGATCGTGAGTGCATATTGGCAATCCAAAGTTTCCTTCTGGATGGATTTTCCTGCAAAACACATAACTGAGGCAAGCTCGCATCTGACATGAGAAGGCCTGCATAGTCTAAAAGAGAAGGCACTGACTGAAATCTTTAAATGCAGAGGTCTGATCACACTCCCAATGGTTGTAGCATTTCTGAGTATATATAGGTAGTTTTAGTATTATGTTAAGGTCAAGTGGTTGAGCTAGGCTCCCTACTATTGTAATATTTTGATGAAGAACATTGGTTCTCTGGTTATGTACTTGATTTGAGACTTCTTGATTAATCTAAATCATCTTCTCTTACTCCATCTTATTTGCCTCTGATACTGAGAGAGTTCATGAATGACTAATTCACATGGATTGTTGTGACTGTATTATGATGAATGTTTGGTTATAGTGTTGTTATGATATCTTTCATTTTCCTTGAAATTTGAATCCAAGAGGATCTTGTGTTTGAGTTTCTCCTCCTCAGGTTGCTTGAAGACCTGATGTCCATAGCATACCTCTACACCTTTCTCACCAAAGTCCTCCTTCTACTCACCTTTACTCCAACTTACTGATTGAAGTTGATTTCAGGCCTCAATTGCTAGTCTAGATTTTTTAGTTTGAACGTTATTATCATTGAGTATTCTCCATTTGACCTCTTAAAACTCAATTACACTCACATAAATTGATGGGTACTGGGCTTACCTTCTATGCAATCTGAAGGTAACTTCTAGTGCTAACATTTCTGGTGTCGTTGTTGGGGAACGAATTGAAGATATTTCCCTGGGATAGAACAACAAAGAAACTATGATTTTGAAGGTGCGTCATATATCAGTACCATTAAAGATTGCAACTTACACCTAGCGGCTCCACTATTTAAGTTCTGGCTCCTAAAGGTAGACACATGAGGTCCACTCCACTATTGCCTCTAGAAACGCCTGAAGCTGACCCAGAGGAAATTATCAGAAAGGGAAAGACCGCTCAAAAAGGTACCTCCACTGTTGTACCAATTTTTTCTGATAATTTGCATAATCCCTCTTTACAAACTCCAATAATTGTTTCTGATTCTCCTATTATACAAACTGTTGGAGTTTCAAGAAATTTAAATTTTGGGAGTTTTCCTACCGATTTTTCCCCTCCTATTCTTGGTTTTGAAGGAGAGAAATTTGACACCCATGTCTCCCCTGAAGTTGTGAAGTGGTTTAGACCCAGGACCTTAGAAGACTTTCCTACTCCAGACTTTACTGCTCCTCCTCCTATTAGAGTTGTTGCAGCTATAGAAGGAGAAATTTTTGTTCCCTCAAGCCCCTTATCTTTATCTCCCAAAAGTGTTGTCCCAGTTTCACCTATACAAAGCCCACTCCCTTTGGGTTCTCCTCCAGTTCACAGCCCAATGGTAGGTGATAATCCCCCCAGAATTAGAATGGAAGCTATAGTAGCTGCGAGGTTCACCCCTCTCGTTCTTCCTCATCCTTTGAATTCCCTCCCAGGTGATGGTTACCTTAAGCAGTTGCCCAAGTTCACAAGTGAAGGAGACATAACTGCAGAGGGACACCTTGAATCCTTTTATAGTTTTACAGATAATCATGCGATTGAGAACGAATATGTATGGATGAGGATTTTTTTTCATAGCCTTGATGGTAAGGCTAGGAAGTGGTTTAGGGCCTTGCCTCCTGGAACTATTGCTAGGATTGAATCCCTAGATGAAGCCTTCTTAAACAATTGGGGGGATAAAAAATATTTATTGTACTATATTATAGAGTTTTGATCACTAAAGAAAGAAGAGGGGGAATCTGTTTCTGACTTCTCAAAGAGGTTTAATAAAATGTATAACAAAATTCCCACTAATATTAAGACTACATAAACCTCTACAAAGATGACCTATGCTAGTACTTTTGACCCTCATTTCTTCCTCCTATTAAGAGAAAGAAGAGCTACCTCCTTGGGTCATATGAAAGATGCATCCATTGAATTAGAATCCAATGTCATGGCAATTTATAAGCTTATGAGTAAGGTTGATAGAGACGGAATAAAGGTGAGGTCTGAAACTTCAACCTTTGGTTCCTCTGCTTCCCATCCTTAGGTTGATGAGCTTACTAAATTAGTAAAATATATTTTTGATGATATGGAGAAGGTAAAACTTGAATCAATATATACCTATAGAAACACACAAATTGTCGATAATAGGGGTATTTTCAAAAGACCAATTAATGCCCCTCAGAAAATCCAAAGAGATCGGAGAAATAGGGACAGAGGTGATCATAAAATCCAAACTCCTCTCCAAAACCTTGCCTTGGAGATAGCTCTTCATCCCCTCATTTAACTCAGTCTGCATATGAAGAATCCCTCATGAGTAATCAACGAAATGAGATAAGAAAAGTAGAAAATACCAGCAATGATCGAAATAGATATAACCTCTTATCCAAGAAGAAGGAAGGAAATTCTGACACTCCTGAATGGCCTGCTAGAGCTGAGAAACCTGCTAGATATATAGTAGATAGTAGCAAAGAAAGGAAGGAACAGAGCCCCCCACTAGTGGTCAAAAGTCATGTCCTAGAGGTGAAGGAGATTCTTAATCCTCCCTCCTCTTATAGCTTTGAGAATGATATTCAAAATATTAGAATCCTTGTACATCTCTCAGAGTTAGTCAAGCATGAGGATTTCAAAAGGTGCCTATCAAAAAAAATTCAACCTGAACCTACATCTCACTCCACAAACTCAGTTAGCCTCCAAGATGAAAGGCCAATTTTCATATTAGGGCCTTTGGTAGAGGATATAGATGAATCATCCCCTCCCTTATACACCTCATTTAACATCCATGATAAGGTGTTGCATAACTGCTTGATGGATTTAGGGGCATATCACAATCTTATGCCTAATATTGTCATGGAAGAGCTTGGGTTGGAGGATACAAAAGCCTACCATGAACTGTATTATTTCGACTCCAGGAAGGTAAAGTCCCTTGGGGTTATCAAAAACCTAGTCATTTCTTTGTTTTAGATGCCAATGAAGAGAATGGTCATGGATATCATAGTGGTTCATGTTCCCCCTAAGTTAGGGATGCTGCTATCTAGATCTTGGATAAAGAAACTCGGGGGAACCATGCAGATGGACCTTTCATATGCCACCATTCCTGTGTTCAGGGGTGAACAAAGGAAACTTTACAGGGAAGCTCAATTGGCCTACATCATTAGTGATGAAAAAAACCCCACCAACCATCCTATTTTTTCTCTTGACACTGATTTGGGATCCAGCATATTGCAGCTCACTAATGCTCCTAAACCTCCTCTAGAAATCAGAAAGTAGCCCAACACTTTTTGTGAAACCCCTCCCCTAACTACCTTTGTTTGGAAGATGTTATTTGATGGAGCCTCTTCTAAGGAAGGTGTTGCTGCTAGAGTGGTCTTTGTTTCACCTTATCAAGAGAATATAGCTTTGTCCTACAAGCTATAATTTGAGGCTACCAACAACGTGGCAGAGTATGAAGCTCTTTTTTGGGTTTAAGGGTTGCAAAGGACATGGGGATTGAGGAGCTATCAATATTTGGTGATGCAGAACTAATTTTTCATCGGATCAAAAGTATTTACCAAGCTAAGCATCCTAGGCTTAGAACTTACAGAAACGAAGTGTGGGACCTAGTTGACAGTTTCTTCTTGGCTTTCAACATTTCATTTATTCCAAGAGAGGAGAATACCATGGTTGATTCTTTGGCTATTTTAGCAAGAAATTTCAGAGTCCCATTGCCACCAAAACTCAAGTATGATGTAGAGGTGAAATATAGGCCCTCTGTACCTGAAAATGTCAAGCATTGGAAGGTGTTTGAGGATGACCTGGAGCTCAAAAAACTCCTTGAGTATGTTGATGAATTTTCTGCATTACATATAGATCAAGATCATGACTCTAAAAATAATCCTCAGGCTGACATCCTTCTAAGAAAAATCTCCCATCATCATATTGTTTAGTTGCTTGGAAATCATATCCCAAAGGGGCTAGTTCCTTTGGAAATATTATTCGACGGGAATGATGTGGCAGTGAAGGTTAAAGTTTTAGATGATGATGTTGATATAGATGAGTACAATATTGGTACAGAGAAGGATCCAAAATTCGTCAAGTTATCAAGCAGTTTGTCAAGGGAACAAAGGGTTCAATATGAAGAGTTGTTAAAAGAATTTGTTGATGTTTTTTCCTGGACATATGAAGATCTCAGAACATATGACACAAGTGTCATTGAACATAAGATACCATTGAAGGAAGAGGCCAAACCATTTATGCAGAAATTGAGAAAAATAAATACTATGTTGTTGCCTATTATGGAGAAAGAAGTGAAAAGGATTTTGGATGCCCAGATTATCATCCTTCTGAGGTATTCTGAATGGGTGGCCAAATTGGTCCCAGTGAGAAATAAGAATGGACAAATCAAAATTTGTGTTGATTTCAGGAACCTGAACAGAATCTCTAAGAAGGACAATTACCCCCTACCAAATATGGAGCACATATTACAGAGGGTGATTGATGCATCTAGGATGTTCATGATTGATGGATTTTCTGGCTACAATCAGATTTTTTTCTTGCCTGAAGACAGAGAGAAGACAACCTTCACTACTCCTTGGGGTACATTCATGTACACTAAGATTCCCTTTGGATTGATGAACGTAGGGGCAACCTTCCAATGAGCTATGGACATTGCATTTATTAGGGAATAGGAAAATTTTGTGGTCATCTATTTGGATCACATAACAGTGTGCTCACACTTTGATGAAGCACATCATGACCATTTGAAAAGGGTCTTTTTGAAATGCAAAAATTTTGGCCTCTCTTTAAATCCAAGGAAGTCATTATTTTCCATGAAAGAGGGGAAATTATTGGGGCACATTGTGTCAAATGAGGGGGTAAGGATTGATCCAAGCATGGTAGAACCTATCCAAACTTTGTCACTCCCTAAATACAAGAAAGAAGTTCAGTCTTTCTTGGGGAAAATTAATTTTCTGAGCAGGTTTGTTTCAAATTTTGTTGAGTCAGTAAAGTTTATCACAACCATGTTGAGGAAAGGAAACAAAATCAAATGGACTTCTGAATCTCGTAACTCTTTTGAAAAAATAAAGAAGGACTTGACTGAAGCACCCATGCTCATCAGTCCTGACTACTCCAAGGAGTTTCTGATTTTCTCTCTTGCTTCATTTGAAATAGTAGCAGTTGTTTTATTGCAGAAAAATGTCAAAGGGTTAGAGCAGCCCATTTCCTTTTTCAGTAGGGCACTGAGAGATGCTGAAATAAAGTATGACTTCATGGAAAAGTAGGCCTATGCTTTGGTTAAAGTTCTCAAAGATTTCATAGTTTATGTGCTACTTTCAAAATTCATTGCATATGTCCCTTCAGTCTTTGTGAAGGATATCCTTATTCATCCTGACATAGAAAGAAGAACGAGCAAGTGGATTGCCAAAATCCTTGAATTTGATCTTGAAGTAAAGCCTACCAAATTGGTTAAAGGTCAAGGTTTATCTAGGTTTCTAGTTGAATCTAATTATAAATCCTTGGGGGTCAATTTCATCAACAGTTTTTCAAGGAATCAACAAGTTGAGTAGTCTGATGAAGATCCTAAAGTCACACCCCTGTTGGGGCTAAATATATGCACTATTAATTCCCACATTTAATTATCAACCGGGGCTCATAAGATTCGAGGTGCAGGCACAAGAAATGCAGGATCAGAGCCTAGTCTAGCCTAATCTAAATCTGACAAAACAATCTTCAAACCCACACTGCAACAATTTAACACTAAGGATTCATCACTGGGACGTAAGAATAAGTTAGTGCTATAAGGGATCAGATCACAGTCTTTCAGGCACTCGGGCTGATGTTCATGTGATTAATTGTGAGTAGCTTACTTAAGTCTTTTGTCCTTCAATGATTATTTCCTATAGTGGATCCACACTTAAATGTAATAAAAGAAACAATCGAACGGAAATGAATTCAAATGACAAGAAATAAACAAATGGGAAAACCAAATCACAATGAAAGCAAACTAACAAAAGGAAATCAAACAAATAGAAAATAAAACTTATTTCAAACTATGTGAACAAAATGAAATGTGAATGCAAGAACCGAACCTAAAACACACAAAGCAAACCACTCAAACTATAGGAAGAGGCAAGCTGAATTTAAAAGAAATCAATCAAACTGGAATCAAACACTATATGCAATCTAAGATCAAGATATTTCCACAATCAAGTGCATCAGTCACAATGAGCAAGCATGGAAAGAAATGAAAAGGAATGGGAAAGAATGACAATGCAGAAATACAAATTGGAGATAAATGGAATGTTTATGCAATGGAAAGAAATATCAACTCTGTAAAATAAGATAAAAACATAATGATTATTAAAAAATGGTTAGTCATATATGAAATCAAAAGAGGAAAAGAAGGATAGGTACTCTTTGCAGACTGAGAGATTCAATGTAAAAAACAAGAATCAAAGAGTAATTGAGAAGAATATGAACTTTTGCAATTGACGAAAGATCTATATCTAAAGAACAGTCAATTAAACAAAAGTTAATGTGTTGAATAAGTTGAGAGCAAGGCAAGTTCCTTGTGTGAACAATCAATAAAGTTGTGTAATTTAATGTGCATTCATCAATCAAGGAATGAGTAGATAAAGAGAGAGGACAATTCTTTGTCATGAAATGTAATTGCAGTGTGATTGGGCATTGATTCCACGCGTAGAGAATGATGTAAAGAGAGAGGTCGATCTGCTCTTGCAATGACTAATTATATTTCATTATCAAATCTGCAATCAATGGGCAAATCATGTTGAAGGAAAAAGAGAAAATATGGAAGAGAAAAGTTAAGTATATGCAGTGAATAAGACAACTATGCTTTTGTGTTTTCTTTTATAAATGAATGCAAACAAGAATATGTTAACATATGGGTGATTTGAATGGTAGATATTATGGTAGATATAAGACAAGAAGAATATGTTAACATATGTTTTGGATAGTAAGAAACTAATGGGTGATTTGAATGGTAGATATTATACACAAATTGGATGGAAAATCAATGATGAAGGAGATAAATGAAATGAGGGACTATCCATAGTCTATTCAGCCTAAAAACAGAGCATATGAAGAATACACAGAAATATAAGCACGCAAATGTGATAGGAGAGAATGCTAAATAAATTCAAAGCTCAATGTGATAATATATTCAATTGGGAGGTTTACAATATGAGTTCTAATTAACATAACAATTGCAAAACTAAAATTAAGATTCAAACCACACACTCCAAACTATAAATGAAATTCTAACCTTTAAACAAATTGAACAATAAAATAAAAATACATAAATGAAATGCTAACTAGTTAAGATAAAAAGGGAAACATTCTTACCAAGTTGAGGGGCCCTACCCAATAGGTAATTTGTTGCTAAAAAGATGCCAGTCCACTTGAATGCACAAAACACCAATTCTTTATTCCATAAAACTCAAAAAATTACAAGCCTCTTACAATCTTGACATTGTCATGATGACACCTTAACATCCATTACAAAAGAATTCCCATAATGATAATTGGATTTATCATAGCCCTATGAGGCTTATTTATACATGAAAAATCATTGAGAAGTGGATGGGACTGAATCCCAATGCTCAGATTTCAAATTTCAAATTTACAATTTTAGATAAAATCCTCAAAAATCTGGGTTTTATTTCAATTTGGGTAGATTCGAGCTATGGATCCACCCATATCTTCCCAACCAATTCGAAATTTAGAAAATGGTTTATGGGTTCTATATCTAGACAATATTTATAAAAACCCATTTTTATGTTTTGCAATATATTCTCCCATGTGCACGGAAATTGAGGCGCACGCTGGTAGTTTGAGTTTTGTTGTTAATTTTGGCAGAATCATTTTCCCTGAGATGGAGGTCCACACGTGTGATATGGGTGAATTCTGACTCATGTGTCTGCATGAAAACGTCATTCTGGACAAAACCCATGTACCCAATTTTCCTCTAGAATCTTTCCAAAATTTTGAATTATTTCTAGTACCGGATTAGCACAGTTGGTACCAGATTAGAACAGTTGGTACCGGATTAGAACAGTTAGTACCAAAATATTGTAGGTAGGGGTTTAGTATCGGATGAAAAAAGTCACGAATATGGGTACCGGACCAACGCGATGATAGTATCGGATGGAGCTAGTACCGGAATAGGCGCAATCTGGTACCGGATGAAGCTGGTACCGGAAGAGGCAAAGAGCTGGTACCAGATGAAGCTGATACCGGAAGAGGCAGAGATTTGGTATCGGATGACTGTGTAGGTTCCAAATGACTATGCAGGTACTGGTTGACTGTAGAACCTTTTGGTATTGGGACATGAACAATACAGGTATCGGAACATGGATAATGCACATATCGAAACCTGAACAATACAAAACATGTTGCTTGGACATAGAAACATAGGATTAAACCATCATCGACAAAACTATTGTATAATCATCCTTTTAATCACTAAAAATATGGAAAATTATGTATTAACCACATAGCATGAATAACAAGAGATAATGGAGGTTTATGGTGTAATTAGCGATATATTATTGACGAAATGTGGGGAGAAGGTGTAATGATGAGTGTATTTGTATGGTGAAAAGTATGACAAAACTGGAGCTCAACATACCCCCAAACCCAAGGATTTGCATGTCCTCATGCAAACAAGGTGAAGAACTTATGATATTATGCTTATATATTTATGTGACATTGTTTCTTTTGTGTAAGTGTTGGTTCTTGTGGAATGACACTTTGGAAACTGCCACAGATTGATTTCAAATAGAGAAACAAAATTATCATAAAAATGGAGGACAAGCAGCGGATGAGGTATCAGAGTGATGGTGAATGGTGTGCATATGGTGGTTGTATGAACTTGGACATCAATTTTAAGACCAATATTTACTTTGTGGTTCTTTTCTTAGATAGGCAACAATGACTTCATCCTCYTTGAGATAGCTTAAGAATGCTTTATGATGTACAAAGAGAAGACACTATAGATGTTTCTTTGTATTTGTATACCACATATTTMATTTTCATTACTTGGTCTTATCATCAGAGTATATTGTTCATTATGACAAGTGGAGTGAATATGGAGGATTTATTGAGTAGTTGTGATAATGCATAGTGGAGTGTGCAGTGGGTAATAGTGGTTATGCATCATGTTTTCCAAGTTCTTAGTAAATTAAAAATATTTATATCAGTTTTACCTCAAGTTACCCTTGCTTTGAATTATAATGCATGTTGAAGCGTAAACTATGCAGAATAGGACAAAATGTCTGCAAAATCATGATGTAGACTGCTGAAATTTGAAGATGAAGTGGAGCAAGGATGAGAACTGATGGATATCTAGGAGACAGTTGATGAATGTTGATCTTATGAGATTCCTTATGTCTTTCTCTCTCACCCCCAAACCCATTGGTTTGCATGTCCTCATGCAAACTCTCATTAGCACACAAAATTTCTACAAGCTGAAAGTGGACTATGTGGAATCAGTGCATGTTGACTGAAGGAGAGAAATGAAGTATGCCAGAGCTGAGAGCTGCTGAAAATATCCTGCAAAAATTACCCTCGAAAAAGATTTAAATTTATGTACTATTGGTACAGGAACCTACTAGTTCCCGTACCAGCGGTACCGGAACAAAAAAAATCTAAAAGAACTAAACCAATACTATTATTATGAGAGAAGAAATATACATTGATGCCATGCTTAAAGAAACAACCAAAAATTAAACTTTATTCATGCTTGTAAATTCGGAAATGAAATTTATTTTAAAATATTACAAGCATAAAGGAAATTTCTAAATTATTGATTACATACGATTTTATCAATCATTAACAGTTGTATGCTCAAGAAACCATGTAAATTATGATGGGGGATTTTTCCTCTTATCCTTAAAAAAGAGAACATGAGGAGATATGTGGTCTTTAATAAATGAGAAACCGATAGGAAAGCAGTCGTCCCTATTTAATTTCTCAAAGAATCTATGTCATTCAAGTGATATTGATAAAGTTCGCATTTGAGTTTATTAAACTCCTACACTTATGGGTCCCACCTCTAGGAAAATGACATCCTAGGTATGAATGGCGGGGTCTTAATACCATCTTATGGACATTCTCAAATGGAAATTAGATGAGTTTCTTTATCCTTTTGTTCAACCATGCATGCTTCTTCTTAATGATTTACACAAGTATATTGTTCATACAGACAAATATAGATTAGGCATAATGAAAGACATCAAAAACAGAACCCATTGCCAGCAAGTCTGTTCAGTACTACAATGGGGTAATTTTGACATCTAAGAAATATCCTTTCCAGGCAGAATGCCCCATTGCCCACGAGCTTGTTCAGTACCCTGATGGGTTTTCCTAGTTATACCATAGGTCGGTACTCGCTGCCAGCAGACTTGTTCAATATCTCTATGGGTTAGCCTCTTACACCCATTTTCCATCAAAGGATCTTGTCCCAATCTTTACCCTTAAGATAGAATTTATAGATTTCTTTCACATGGGTCAATGGGGGAGCATCTTTGAAAACCTTTTTACATGATGGGATGGTATTGAATTGGAAGATATTTTATAGATTTCCCATAAAAGATTGTTCGTATGAAAAATAGACTTATGTATCGATATTAGTCGAAAGACATATCATGGTCAAACTTACTTAATTTGTGGTTGATGAGGCCATGACATAATGACCTAAAGGTGCCTCTAGTCCCCAAGTTCATCTTCTCCATATAAGATTGTGTTCCCTCACAAGTAGAAGTTTCATTCACTCTCATGCTACTATTTGATAAGAATGCTTGAATAACAAGTTCTGATAGGAAACTAGGATGTACAAGTTACCTATGGGCATCATTATGTAGACCTTAAAGATTTTGTAAATCCCCATAACATTTTAAAGATTAGTCTTATGAGCAATTGTTATTATAAATAGTCAGAAATATGTATGTAATAAGAAGAAGAAATATCTTAAGTTGTTTTGGTTTTTGATGTTAGATCACCAATATTATCTTCATCTCAATTCATTTATTTGAAAAGAAACATGAAATATGTTGCATTTATTTAGAACTAGGTTAACTAACATGCAACTTTTACTCTATCCTACCTAAGAACAAGAAATTATATTTCACGTGTAAGAATATTTCCAATGTAACCATGTGTGTAACAGGTGTAGAAACACATCCATACTCAGGTTTGAAAGATAAGCTTTAATGTATACCAGAATATGAAGAACCAGCTACTTTGATGATGATGTGAAGAGTTGTTGAATAAGAGAGTGGTGCTTCAATCTTATTGTTGTCTGGAACCAATGTTCAATGTAATCTTCATGTTCTTGGTTCACTTCCTCATTTAGACCACTCTACATGTCTCCATCTATCATGCCATGCAGATCATCTTCTTTCAGATGGTTTGTCTCTTGGATGCATACTGGATCTGGAAATATGCATGTCAAGAACTCCTCGATCTCAGGTTCTAATGGTGGCTCTCCATCGAATGTGGTCCATGATTCTTTAGTCTCTCTTATAGGTTGGAAAGAGTGATTACAAAAGGCTTTTGGATCTTCTTGTGGATGTATCTCATGGAACTCTTCTTCTTCTATCACTTTCGGAGAGGCAGATAGGTACTTGACTATTTTCAAGATTTTCTCTTCCTGAGAGGTAGAGATCCCAACTGTTGCTAGGATTTGATAAATTTCTTCCAAACTCTTGATCATCTTTGAGTTCTTATTGTTGGTTGATGGGTCCTGTTTCACACATGGATTAGTGTAGAGGGGGGGTTCTTACAGAACCCAAAAACTTTTTAAAAACCCTAAATAAATAAAAATAAGAAAACTAAAATAATAATGTAAGCAAACCAATTATATACTCGAAGTGCCACCGTGCTACTAGGACCCTGATGTCACCAAGTTATTTGTTCACACAAATTAGCTTCTTTTCTCATATATATAAAAAAATGGCTAATGCTAATAAAACACAAATTCTAACTACTAAAAGGAAGAGGACAACCTAACTTTGGATTAACCCCAATAAAGTGGATGCGTGGGATCTTCCCTCACGTCTTACCGTCTTCTCTCCGCCCTTAGGTCGTCCTTAAAAGCACACCACACTTGCATGAAAAGAAACATGCTTTCATGAAAAGAAACACACATGCATGAAAGGAACATTCAAGACTTTGAAGAAATAAAATAAAGCTACCTATGCTCTAATCCCAATGCTCAGATTTCAAATTTACATTTTTAGATAAAATCCTCAAAAATATGGGTTTTGTTGCAATTTGGGCAGATTCGAGTTATGGATCCACCCATATCTTCACAACCAATTCTAAATTTAGAAAACAGTTTCTGGGTTCTGTAGCTGGAAGATATTTATAAAAACCCATTTTTCTGTTTTGCAAGATATTCTCCCATGTGCATGAAAATCGAGGCACACGTTGGTAGTTTGAGTTTTGTTGCTAATTTTGGAAGAATCATTCCCCCTAAGCTGGAGGTCCACACCTGTGAGCTTGGTG
Source organism: Picea glauca (assembly GCA_000966675.3). NCBI lineage: Eukaryota > Viridiplantae > Streptophyta > Pinopsida > Pinales > Pinaceae > Picea > Picea glauca. The sequence continues at coordinate 39,688 of JZKD02S1696973.1, forward strand.
AATTATGACTCACATGTTCGCATGAAAAAATCATTCTGGACAAAACCCATGTACCCTCTTTTCCTCTAGAAGCTTTCCAAAATTTTGAATTATTTCTAGTACCGGATTAGCATAGTTGGTACCAGATTAGAACAATTAGTAACAGAATCTTGTAGGCAGGGGTTTAGTACCAGATGAAAAAATTCATGAATATGGGTACTGGACCAACACGATGGTAGTATCAAATGGATATAGTACCATAATAGGCGCAATCTGGTACAGGATGAAGCTGGTATCGAAAGAGGCAGAGAGTTGGTACTGGATGAAGCTGGTACCGAAAGAGGCTGAGAGCTGGTACCAGATGACTGTGCAGGCATCGGATGACTGTGCAGGTACCAGTTGAATGTAGAACCTTCTGGTACTAGGACAGGAACAGTACAGGTACCAGAACATGGGCAATGCACATATCGAAACCTGAACAATACAAAACATGCTGCTTGGACATAGAAACATAGGATTAAATCATCATCGACAAAAATATTGTATAATCATCCTTTTAATCACTAAAAATATGGAAAATTATGTATTAACCACATAGGATGAATAACAAGAGATAATGGAGGTTTATGGTGTAATTAGTGATATATTATTAACGAAATGTGGGGAGAAGGTGTAATGATGAGTGTATTTGTATGGTGGAAAGTATGAAAAAACTGGAGCTCAATAACCCCCATTGGTAGGATGCACTTGGTACAAAGACATTATATTTTTCCTACAAAAGTTGCAGCCTCCTAATGGCATGGAAAAGAGCAAGGTAAGAGATTTGGAGCTCAAATCAATTAAATATTGTCTGATTGATCAGGTCTTATATTAGAAAGACCCTTTAGGAGTGTTGTTGAGATTCCTAGACCCACAGGAAGCCCAAAAGATTATACATGATTTTCATGATAGTTTATGTGGGGGGTATCACTTCGGGAGAACCATAGCCTATAAAATTCTCAGGGTTGGGTATTTGTCCTAACCTCTTTACCGATGTATGTGCAAAGATCAGGGCTTGTATTAAGTGTCAAAAATTCTCTGGAAAGTAGCAGCTCAAGTCTTTGCCACTAAATCATGTGGTAGCTTTAAAGCCCTTTCAGCAGTAGGGCATAGATTTTATTAGGGAAATTCATCCTACTTCAAGTGGTCAGCATAGGTGGATCTTGACTTCCATAGACTACTTTACTAAGTGGATAGAGGCCATCCCCACAAGAAATGCTTCCCACAAAGTAATCATTAGTTTTCTCGAGGATATTATGGCAAGATTTGGTTGTCCAAACAGAATTGTCACTAATAATGTTGCAGCTTTCAAGGATGAACCATTGATTAAGTTTTTCAAACAGTTTGGAATCACATTGATTTATTCTACTCCTTACTATCCCCAAGGGAATGTACTGGAATATTCCTCTAACAATAGCCTTATTAAGATCATCAAATGACTGTTAGAGGAAAACAAGAAGGCATGGGATTCAAAGCTTAAATTTTCTTTGTGGGCTGACAGAGTGACAACAAAGAGATCCCTTGGTGTCTCTCCTTTCCATATTGTGTATGGATTTGAGGCCATCTTTCCCTCTCAAGTCACCTTACCTATGGAAAAATTCTTCCAAGATTATCAAGGATAACCAGATGATATGATCAGAAGAATATAGCATCTAGTAGAAGTGAAATAGACGAGGGAGAAACTACTGGGCAAAGCCCACGACCATCAACAGAAGATCAAGCAAGATTTTGTTAGAAAATTAAGGAAAGAAGATTTCCAGCTGGGATATCTAGTACTCAAGTGGGATGCACCTAAACAAGATAAAGGAAATCATGGTAAATTTGAGGCCTTATGGATTGGCCCCTTCAAAGTTTCTGAGATTTTTTCAAATAAAACTTACAAGTTGCAAGATTTGGAGGATGCTGAAGTTTTTGGTAGCCTTGTAAATGGGCATTTTCTGAAGAAGTTTTTTACTTAAGCCATGAGTGGCTTCCCATGTCATTGTAAATATCATTTTTCTTTAGTTTTTTGTTTTTATAAGAAACTCCATAACCCAACAGCTAAGGCACTAGAACTACTTGTTCTTGGCAGTTCGCAGGGAGCATGCCATCCTTTGTGGAGCCAAATGTTATCACACACACTTGTCAGAGTCCCGTGGGTTTGTGGTTTCTACCTAAGTCTATAATTTTTCCTCGGTCTCCCTGTTTTCCCAGCCCACATCCAGTCGTCTAAATCCTCGATCATGCAGGCCGCAGCCATGAACACAAAGCGTATCTTTCCTAACAATCCATTTTGGGTTTGAAGCACAAGTAGAAGGAACTTTTAATATTTCAACGGAGAATATCCATCAGGAGAATCGATCGGCAATGTGAATTCTTTCAGAACATTAAAAGTTGCACGAAGTTTTGTGCTAGAGAAAAATCCTGAAGTCAAAAGGTCGAGAAAAGATTTAATCTAGGCCGTAGATCTCATTAGGAGAGATCAACAATGGAAAATAATCGTGGGAATCGAGAGTTCGAAATATTGTTAAAGTTGTTCGTCAAAGGTCCGAACTCTTGAAACCCGAAATCAGTAGGAGCCATTTGATTCAGAGGGACGCGTGGCATCAGATCCGAGAAGTCGCAATTTCATGAATCGAAGATTTTAGCATGGAGCACGATGCAATTTTGTGAGGTGAAAAATCATAAAGCACCCAGGAATTGGGCCCATGATCGTATCCCTTGGTCATATCGAAAGTGGGGCCATAAATAAGGGTAAGAACCTATTAAGTGACTAACGACTGGGGTTTTCAGGAAGTAATCGTGGTCGTCAAATTCAAAGAGAATCCGACTGTCGATCTGAATAAGGCCATTTCGCAGTTTCGAGCATCGAGATATTTGGAATCAAGTGGAGTGGAGACTCCCAAAAGACAAAATCTTGAAGCGCCTTTTGGATATGAGCTCCAGGTCATGGACCGAGTTTGCATGCAAGATGGAGTGATGTAGAGGAGTTGTGCCAAAGGCCGAAAGAGCCCGTATCGGTCATAGAAGAAGATCTGCATGGCCTTGAGGCGCCAGGATTGACTCGAAAAAGTTGTGGGCATTGTTTGGAGCATTCATGGGTGTCAGGCCTCGTCCCGATCCTGATGAAGATAGTTAATGGAAATGGGGGAGGTGGTTGAAACCTCATCTCAACCCATAAATGGAAAATAGGATGAAGACGACTGTGAGTGCAGATTGGCAATCTGAAGTTTCCTTCTGGATGGATTTCCATGCAAAACACATAACTGAGGAAATCTCGCGTCTGACATGAGAAGGTCTGCATAGTCTGACAGAGAAAGCACTGAATGAAATCTTTAAATGCATAGGTCCGATCATTCTCCCAGTGGTTGTAGCATTTCTGAGTATATATAGGCAATTTTAGTATTTTGTTAAGGTCGAATGGTTGAGCTAGGCTCCCTGCTATTGTAATATTTTGATGAAGAACACTGGTTCTCTGGTTACGTACTTGATTCGAGACTTCTTGATTATTTTAAGTCATCTTCTCTTACTCCATCTTATTTTCCTCTGATACTGAGAGATTTCATGAATCACTGATTCACATGGACTGTTTTGATTGTATTATGATGAACGTTTGATTATAGTGTTTCTATGATTTCTTTCATTTTCCTTGAAATTTGAATATAAGAGGATCTTTTGTTTGAGTTTTTCCTCCTTAGGCTGCTTGAAGACCTGATGTCCATAGCAGACCTGTACACCTTTCTCACCAAATTCTTTCTTCTACTCACCTTTACTCCAACTTACTGACTGAAGTTGATTCCAAACCTCAATTTCTTGTGCATGCTAGTCCATATTTCTGAGTTTGAACGTTATTTTCATTGAGTCTTCTCCATTTGACCACTTAAAACTCAATTACACTCACATAAACTCATGGGTACTAGGCTTACCTTCTATGCAATCTGAAGGTGAATTCTAGTGCTAACAGATTGGATTTGGGAACACTCAATTAGCAATCGAAAGGTTCATATACAATTATCAAGTTTAGGAAAATGGGTTAAATTAATATACATGGGTATTTCCCACTTGGATCCCTCTTGTACACTATCCTAGACACTCCCCTCTCTTGTATATTAATTCACCCCCATCTCTTTTCCATGTCCCCTTAGTAGATGGCATAACATTTTATTATTAAAACATTGAAATACAATTTGCATATTACATCACTTGGTCGTAGTCACATATTATATCCACATAAGCATTAATTAAACTAGGGATTATAATGGAGATTTTACATTCTCCCTCCCCTATAATTGTGTGCCATACTTGGTGCACTCTATGACGATACACACACACACACACATACATGAAATTTACATCACAATACTTAGAAATTAAAAAATATATATGCAATTTAACAACTCCAGTAGCAGCTCCAACCATCAATTTCATGTTCCTGTCAACTCGTTGACCCAAGGAATGCACCATTCGTTTATCAGGGTTAACCCAATGGATGTACCATATGTTTATCAAGGATAACCCAGGGAATGATCCATCCTCTTATCAAGGTCCCCAATGTTTTTGGCTAGGACTCTGAGATGTAGTTCCAGAACTCTAGCTTTCCAAAATGGAGTCTTGCATTTTGCCCTTTTCAAAATTGTCAAAACTTTATGGGTATTTTGCCCGCATGTTTCCCTCATGCTCCCATGTAGCATCTTTGGGATCATAGTAGGTCCATTAAACCTTTACCAACCCTATTTCTTTGTTCCTAAGCACTTTGACTTTCCAGTCTAGGATGCATACTGGTTCCACCCGGAAATCCCCTTCGTGCTCCACCTGGATCACATTCCAATCAATTATGTGGTTAGGATTAGGCACATATTTCTTTAACAATGACACATGAAATACATTATTCACTCTCATGGATTTAGGAAAAGCTAACATGTATGCAACTAGCCCTATCTTTTCTAATATTCCGAAAGTCCTACAATATCTTGATGCCAACTTTGGGCAACTTCCTAATCTTATCAAAATTCTTTTTTCCTTTACTTTTAAGAACACATGTTCTACCACTTTAAAATATCTAAAAAATATGTTCTTGTGTGCATAAATTTTCTTCCTATCATGGGCAGCCTTTAAATTCTACTTTTCCTTTTTCATCTTCTCTTCCATTTCTTTTAACAATTATGGCCCAACAACTTCTCTATCTGTTGGATTATCCCAATTCACCGAAGTGTTACATTTCTTGCCATACAATGCTTCAAACGCACTCATCTTCAATGAGATCTGATACCCATTATTGTAGGTAAATTCAACAAAATGAATATAATCTTCCCACTTTGATGGTTGATCCATCACATACATTCTAAGCATGTCCTCAATTATCATGTTAGTCCTTTATGTTTTCCCATCAAACTATGGATGATATGATGTACTAAGATTTAGATTTGTCCCAAATACTTTGAACAAACCTTTCCAAAAATTTGAAGTAAACTTTGGATCTCTATCTGAAACTATTGTCTTAGGCACTCCATGTAACCTATCAACTTCCTTCATATAAATTTATGCGATATTTGTTTCCTTGTGTGTAGTCCTTACTAGAATAATTTTTTCTTCTTTAGTCAATTTATCCACTGCCACCATGATGGAATCATGATGCTTCATTGTTCTGGGAATCTTAGTAATAAAATCAATTGTAACTTCTTCCCACTTCCATTTCAAAATGGGCAATGGATCTAGAAAACCTGTTGGGTGTCTATGTTTTTTCTTTACCTTTTGGCATTCTAGACATATGGCTATGTAATTAGCCACTTCTTTCTTCATTCCCAGCCAAAAGTATTGGCTTCTCAAAGCTGCAATTTTCTTCTGATATCCTGGGTGCCTCACATATGGAACATTGTGCATTTCCTTCATAACTGCATTTTTCAGCTCATTGGAATTCAATACATATACTTTTCCCTTGTACATGAGAATTCCATCTTCTTTCAGCTCCTAGATATTAAATTTTTGTTGAGAATTACCTTGTTGTAATGTTTCTTTTATTTTTACATATTTCTAATCTAAATTTGTTGTTGCAATAATTTTGTCTTTCATATCTTTCATGTACATGATGATGGCTTCAATATGCACTTCACGATCTCTCCTTATGAGTGCATCAACCACTTCATTTTAATTGCCCTTTAAATGCTTAATTTCGAAGTCATATTCACTCATAAATTTCATCCATCTAGTTTGTCTAGCATTTAGTGTCAGTTGTCCAAATAAATGCTTTAGACCACAGTGGTTTGTTCTTAGCTCGAATTTCTTACCCATAAGCTAATGCCTCCACATTTTTAATGCATGTACAATAGCTTCTAACTCCACGTCGTGTGTAGCATAATTCCTCTCATGCTCTTTTAATTTTTTGGACTCACAGCATACCACATGGTCCTTTTTACTGAGAACTCCACCGAGTCCTTCCTTGCATGCATCGATTCAAACAACAAAATATTCATTTGGATTTTCAATCTTCAAGATTGGTGCACTTATCAATATTTCCTTCAACTGTTGAAAACTCTCTTCACACTTGGAAGTCCATTCAAATTTCACTCCCTTGTTTTGCATAGAAGTGATTGGACTTGCAATTATGGAGAACCCTTTTATGAATATTTAGTAATAACTGGAAATAATTATGAATGATCTAACCTCTGTCTCATTCTTTGGCATTGTCCATCCTCTAATGGCATCTATCTTCTCAGGGTCAACTTATATCCCTACTACTGAAATTGTATGCCCCAAGTAGTGAATCGTCTTTTGGTAAAAGATGCACTTTCTTAGCTTAGCATAAAATTTATACTCTCTTAAATATTGCAACACCATTCTTAAATGTTTCCCATGCTCCTCTTCTGATTTAGAATAGCGAGGATATCATCTAAGAACACAATCACAAACTTGTCCAAGTAATCCTTGAACACTCCATTCATCATGCACATAAAATATATTGGGGCATTTGATATCCCAAATGACACTACCGTGAATTCATAATGCTCATATATTGTTCTGAATGTTGTCTTGTTGATATCTTCTTCATTTATCCTTACTTGATGATATCCCAATCTCAAGCCAATCTTCAAAACTATTCTTGCACCTTTCAGTTGGTCAAACAAATCATCAATTATTAGCAAAGGATACTTATTATTTATGGTGACCTTAAGGTTCCATCCTTCTTCTTCACAAAAAGAATCATGGCTCCCCAAGGTGACACACTTGGGCGTATATACCCCTTCTTCAAAAGTTCTTCAAGTTTCATATGAAACTCTTTTAGCTCTGGTGTTCCCATTCTATAAGGTTTCTTAGACACTGGGGCAACTCCTGGAACCAAATCAATAGAGAAATCAATGTCTCTTTTTGGTGGTAGTCCCAGAATTTCTCTAAAAAAATATTCAAAATACCTCAAAACTGGATGGTATTCAATGCTTGCCACTTTGTTTTTGGCTACCTCCTCCATATGGGCTGCAAACATCTGAAATCCTTTCCTAAATCTCTTCTTCAACTGCATAGCTTAAATATATCTAATAGTTATAGCTCTTAGAATTCCTTGAATCTTTCATCGCTTCCCTTCCTCATCAAGACATATGATTTTCTTGTTGTAACAGTGTAGGACATGATGTTTCTCCAACCAATCCATCCCAATTAGAAAATCATATGAACCCAATGGTATGATGTTTACATCCACCTTTGTATTGGGTCCATTCATGTATATCTGACAATCTTTAACCAACTCATTGATTTTCCTCTTAACACCTGTGGCTAACTGAACTAACCAAGATTTATTATGCTTACTTCTTTGCAAGTGAAATATTTGAAAAATGTTAGCATTTATGTAACTATGGATAGCTCCAAAATCAAATAAAATCGTTGCGTGTTCATTATTGATCTTACCTTACACTTCAATCATGCGAGATTGATACTCTACTTGTTTGTTATCCAAGGCTGCATAAATCCTTGACATGCTCTTGTCCATGTCTCCCATTGTTTCAGCCTCTTGAATGTTGTGGAAAGTTCTCATTATTTCTCCTTTGTGATGGGAATACCTATATAGATGATTTCCCTCACATTCCCAACATTGCATTGGCTCTTGCCTTAGCCTTTTTCCAAATGAATCTGCAGACTTATTTTCATTTTGTGTGACTTTCCCGTGCTGAATCGCTTGGAAATTATTCCTGAAAAAGGGTGGCTTAAAACCCTTCTTCCTTTGGTCCTTCTTATCCTTCATCTTGTCATTCCAATATTTTTAGAAAACTAGTCTTCCTTTGCTCTATTCATACAAATTTATTTCTCTCCTTATGGTTTCCTCCAAGGTTTTTGGGTTGTCATATTGAATTTATCACTGTAAAAAGAGGGTAACCCACTTAGAAACCTTTGGATTTTTACTTCCTCATCCTTGATCAAGTCAACATACTTCATCAATTCAAAGAACCTCTTCTCGTATTCCTCCATTTTCATGGTTCCCAACTTGAGTTCAAAGAACTTGTAGTGTCCCCAAGGCCGAGCCCCGTTGTAAACCAAGTTCTGAAAGGAATTGTGATTATGTTTTATAGGCTGGTAAGCCAAGTTCTTATAAGCTGGAGACTTATGTGTTTGTTAGGCCAGGGAGCCTAAGTGTTGAAGGCCAGGAGCCTTATGTTGTACTTGTATGTATGCAGAATATTTAATAAAATATAAACACCGCCAAATGCAAACCGACCATGATGAATGAGTGAAGGGGGACTGAGAATCCACAGAGTGGGCAAGAATTAGGGGCTAAAAGGTGGAAAAAGGGGCTAAGTGTTGAGCCTAGGGGGCTTAAGCCTGGGAATGATATTTTAATATTATCCCAAAGAGACATGTGCATTTACGTTTTATCCTACGTTTTGGCAAGAGAGGATGTACAAGGGTGATGCATGTTGGTGGAACGCATGCAGTTCCTAGGGTGACAAGTGTCAACCCTGGTGCATGTAAATAAAATGGCCAGGAGGAGCCGTGAGAGGGATTCTCCTCCATTCTACCTGACAGTCTGAAGGTGAACGATCGAACCTTTGCAAAATAATACCTTGGTGCATCCCTGAAAGATGAAAAGCCTGGGTTGACTTCTGAGATAGCTGGTACAACCCCTGTCTAAACAGTTTGAACCTGTGTTGACCCTGCATGGATTGTTTGCCATGCATCCCCGACAACTAGAGCGTGAGTCTATTCTATGCTGGCGGATTGGGAAATAGAAGTGACCAGCTGTTGTTGAACATCTTGGGAAGCCCATGTCTATTTTCCCTGTGAGTTGTTATGACCACACAGTGCTGGACTGCGTGGGGTCTTGTTGGCCAGTGGTGCAATGCTCTCTCCAGGTGAGAGAGGTGATTGAGGTTGGAAGAACAGGTTGTTGGCCTGTGATCAATTCTCTCTAGGTGAGAGAGTGCGCAAAGGAAGGAGAGGACTCCTGGAAGGAACCCTGTAGTTGCCACAAAGCTCAGAGACTTCCGGTCTGACCTGTTCCTGTAACCCAAGGCAAGGGAGATTAGCAGCCGAAGGACTGTCCAGGTGATAGAGAAGGTGGATACTCCTGGGGTGGAACAGGCATGTGGGGAATGAAGGTCTGTGGGCAGTGAGCATGGGAGGTTCCTTGGAGAGAATCCCTTCCTTGTGGTTGTGTGTTTTTTTCCCTGTAACCTCAGCCTAGCCTAGATTTCCTTTCCTTGGGGTGGAGATTAGTCCCAGCTTAGGGGTGACCCACTGCTGAGCTGATGAGCAGTGTGGTCTAAGGTTGGGAGGTTCATGGAAGGCCTACACTTGGTTGGTGGAATCTACCACTGTTTTGCAGATAAGTACCAGATGATGCTTTAATTATGTTTTGTATCTCTGTGTATTATAATTATCATGCATTCTACTGTGCATTTGGATTAATGTATTTTCCATGGATTATTTATGTTAAAAATGATTCTTATGCTTACTCTAAGCTTAAATGTATTTCTTTTTTTAAATGCATGCGATTAATTATGAATGAGAATGTGTTATTCCATGTAGTAACACCTACATGATAGCCAAGGTGCCCTACAGTTATTCTGGGTTATCTACCATAGTTGTGTTATAGTAACCTTGGTAGCTGAGTGAAAGGGGTGTTACAATTTCGTATTAGAGGGATTAAACCAAGTAGCATGAAGAGGTGTGATACAGTTTGGTATCAGAGCCAAGGTTTTGACAATGAGCCTAGATGGGCCAGTGGAGCGGTCTTTGGACCATGAATGCAAGGAGAAATTGGGTCTGGAAGGCCAATTTCAGACCTTGGTTTACTCCAAAATGTCAAGGAGTTACTTGACGCTTTTTTTTTAAAGCTCAGGAGGTATAGCGGCATTATGAAACCGCAGCCATTGTGGTATGAGTCCACAGGGAGAGAGGACTCCACACCGGTGGTGTGAAGCTCTAGGATTTGTTCGGGAGGGAAGGCGAACCCTTGTGAGCCGTCAGATCTTGATCAAATTACTCGACAGTCGTCGGATCGGTAGAGAGTTGCACGGAGTTTTAAAGATTCGTGAATAGCAGGGTGAAAGTCCCAAAAGGATTTGGCTTATTGAGATATCGACGTTCAGGATAACGGAGTTCTCAAGGTCTAGAAGGTCAGGACATTTCAAGTTCCAAAATAGCGAGGGGAAATCTAAGCCGTCTATATAAGGAAGGATGTGTGTCGCGCGATCGTCCAATTTGGAGATCAGGACACCCGAACTCACATAGGTGAGTGTTTTTTGACATTTCACCAGGCGAAGTCTTGAGATTGGATCTGATTCGTTCATCAGTTGGGACACTGGGCATGATTGGGAGCCCATCGACATATCGGGGTTTGACATTTTGCAAATCCTGAAGACAAGGCACCCAAAGAATTTGAAATCGTGAAATAGCGAGAAGCGGCGAGGACCATCCATTCTTGGGGACGCGTGGCCGAGATTGAGGCAGTCGAGAAAGTTCTGGAAGGAAAGTCATCCATCGGGAAATCGAGGTTCGGGGAATCGCGAATCCTGAGGACATATGTGTTTCATAATTGGAAAGTTAGAAACCCCGATAGGAGGTATGACTGTGGTCATATAAGGGGAGGTCGTGTGAACCACGAGTCTATCCCGGAGGGCTAACAGGAGTTAGAGTGCATCGGCGTTTGGAAGCCCAAAATGCCAAAAGGATCTGTGCCATAGATCTAAGAAAGATCGGACCGTTGGATTTTTCTAGGAATGGACGTGGACAGATGGAGATGTACCACATGCCAGTGGGTCGAGGAGACAGGCGAGAGTGGTGGGACCCAATGACGTCGTTAAAAGCGACGTGGACCCTCCTGAGCATACCACATGCCATGGTGGTGAAGGGTGACAACTGTGCTGTGGGCCCGGAGAATAAAGTAATTTGCAATTTATGGGACTCACGAGATAAGGGCATGGGAGCTTGACATTGAAACTCGTGAAGTCACGAAGTAGCGAGAACGAGAGGAGAAAAGTCAACATCGCTTCTCAAGGTTTCATGAAAGGGAGGCACCAGGGTTGGATTCCACAACTCACGAAGGTGTGAATAATGAAGGGTGCTAGCACTTAGCCCTAGACTACGGTCATGCATAGCAGACGCTAGCGAGGAGGGACCCATACCCATGTCACATCTCGGGTATCAGCGGTTAGTGGAAATGAGTCGAGGGTCTTCGACTCATGAACTCGTGAGATCGCAAGTTGCAAAAGGGTGACTCTGGATATGAATATCTAACTGTGGGATCTTCGTGGACCGAAACCCGAAGTCTCGGATTCACGAAATGTCAAAAAAGAAAGTTTCAAAAACCCAAAAATTGTAGAGCCGAGCAGAGCTCGAAAAAGTCGTGAAATTGAAATATTTTCTTAACATCGATTGTTATGAAAGATGAGGAATTGTCAAGAAACAAAGGCCTGAAAAATTCTAATCATCTGTGCATTTGTATTGCAGAAGGTTGACGAGTGCCAAAACTGATTTGAATTGCCACAAAGTGAAAAGAAATGGAAGAGACACATAATTCTTCTAGTTCAGAAAATGAACCTCATAAGAGATAGCGTGGAACTTTTGGTATGAAGAGTGCGCATATCCAGCGCAAGGAGTTCTTATAGAGGGAACTTGTTTTAAGTTTGAAAGACTCCAGGAGACAAGTGTAGAGGGTTCCAGGAGGACACTAGAAAGTCTTTTGGAAAACATTGAAGGGTCAAGTCCCTTTGAGACTGATTAAGTTAAAAGCTCTGAGAGAAACAGAGCAAGTTTTCATACCAAGCGCAAGTGCGCGGTAATGTGAAGTTAAAATTTCACTAACCGAAGTTCGAAAGGGAAAACACCATCGAAGCCTTCGAATTATTCGAAATCCTTCAAGTTAGGGAGGAAGTCAATTCTAGAAGAATTGATGCCAAGATATTTGGAAAGAAGTCATTTAGAATTGAGCGAACGGTCAGAATTCTCCATGGATAACTCACGAAATCGCGGGGGACTGTAAGACAGCCAGAAGTTGGAAGGTGGTTAGTGGATGGAAAAAATCACCACTCTAGGATCCAGAATAAAGTGGGTCATTGATCATGGTTGGAATGAACCGTTGGATCATTTCATAAATTCAGGGATCGTGAAATTGGAGCGCAAGCCAAATTCTTGGTCACTCCAAGTCCCGAATCGTGAAAATCGATTAATGAGGATAGAATCGGATGGTGGAGTGCTTCCAGGAAGAAGTGCCAAAAACCCATGAGCTGTCAGATCCAGCCAAATGCGAGGAAGATAATGCTAAGAGTCATTCAGTACTCGAAGTCTCACGAGAGGTATTGAACCGTCGATCTCAGGGAAGATCGAACCATTGATTCCTTTCATCAGGAATTCGGACAATCGAAAGTTGGGAGAACAGAGGAAGTTGTTCTCAAAAATCATGAAACGCAAACTTACGATTCGTGAGGAAAGATATAGATCATTGAATCACAGTGAGTGTTAGCCGTTGATCTGACACACTTGAATTTCATGAAGATGGAATTTGAAAGAGGGAAGAGAACTACTTTCTAATTTCACGAAATTTGAAGTCCCGATTCACGAGAAAAAGGATCCACACCGTTTGATTACAAGGAGCTTTGAGTTGTTGGATATGACTTATGTAGATTTCGGAAAACTAGAGACCGGAAGAAAAGTAGGGGAAACTGTTTTCGAAACCCCAAAACTCGAATTGTCGATTCGCAAGGAATTGACCAGGACAATTGAACCCGAAAAGATGTGGACCTTTGATCTGAGGCAACAGGGGTTCGGGAGTTCGGGCCTCGGGAGAAAGGAGGAGAGCTAATCCTCGAATTTATCTAGAGGTCACACCAGTGGAAGTTAAAGGAAGAGCTAGGACGTGCTAGACTCTTGTTTCAGATTTCGGGGATAGAGAGAGTCGAGGGTGACTCATATCGAAACACTCACTACGCGAAATCCTGAAACGCTTTTTCGATAGGCGCGTGGTCATAGCCAGTGGCCATGTAGGAGAAACTTGTAGGAATCCTGGAAGAATTGAATGCTTCTGGGATCCGCAAGAAAAAGGGTCATAGGGAGAAAGAAGTTGTTGCAATTTGTAGCAGTAAGTATGTTATGGCTTGATTGGCTAGCCCAAGGAAAGAATGCTTGCATGTTGCAAGTGTTGTTGGTAATTTTGCTACCTCATGAAGGAAGAAACAGAGAGCTGAAGAGTTGGTTATAAGTCTGATAAAATAAGCATGAAAGATTCTACTGCTATCAGATATTCAAGTAGTATAATTTTTAATGGCAATCATGCAAGTATGAGTTTTATCACTCTTTTTGCATAATTGTTGAAAGGAAATTATGGTAAGAATTTCCTCAGCCAGAGCTATGTTATTAAATCACATGATTATATTATTTGAATG